>JASDQU010735838.1:175653-189551 GCA_032191745.1 Picea mariana | reverse complement strand
CCTTAAATGCATCATCTTGGAAACATTAATGTTTATGAGGCTCCTCTTAGCTCAATGGACAAAGCTCCTATGGGGAGTGTACATGGATCATGGGAAACCCATAGGAAAATCATTAGACACTACAATAAGGTTATTTACATATTCTTCTCTCACGAAACCCTCACGCAATGTCAACAGTCCTAATTTTTTTTTGTCCTCTTAACAACGGTTCTACAATATTGACACTACAGTATTAGCATCATTAAGCTCCTTATCAACAAGAACTTGAATACCTTATTTCTCCCATTTATCCCTGGCTTCTTGAAACACTCTAGCATGCACCCTAGATTTTGTGGCCTCTTCCTCTATAAGTCTTCGGATCTCTAATCCTCATAAGATTAGCACCCACTCTGTTGATTTTTCTTCTAATTACAGTGTGTAAAAATATCAATTGCTTCTCTATTGTTCAAAATGCCCAACGACCTTAGATTTTCCATCTATTTGATCAGAGAAAATCAATGACTATAATAAAATAGTTGTTGGGAGAAGCTTGAAGAGGAAACACAACCCCTTCACCTACAAATTATGAGATTAGCTTGATTCAACAACCAATTATTTATGTGTTGTTTCAATCCCTACAAACCCACAATTGAGTTTGTTGGAATCATTGTTAAGCAGCGACAATGTTATCCCTGGTGTTCTAAACATTTTACCCCACACAAATATGTCGCCTACAATGATTGTATAGATTGACCAAACATTTCCCTGTAATATCTAGAGAATCTGAGTGTTCCCCAAATTGTATGTTGTATTAACTTTGCACAATCACCCACGTGGTAACAAAATATGTGTATACTTTGGATTAATAGTTGTAAATGGGAAACATCGATAAGTAGCAACTTTCATCATTATAAACGCTCTGAATGTGGGCATATACACAAGGATTAGGCGCTATTTGCATGATGGGTTAGATTATATCATTGTTTTTATCATTTAATTTTATTAAATGATATAAACAAGCAGTAGAAATGGTCTCCCTCTAGTTGAGGCTAGAAACTACACCAGGTAAGGCTTCTCAAGCAAGACTAAGGCCTAACCAACACATTAACGCTCAGGTCAAGGTGTCAAATGTTGCAACTAGCCTACATTCTCTCATTTCCCATAGCCTATCCCACCTTAGGAAGTGTGCCCCTTCTATGCTCAACAGTCCTTCGATTTCCTCACTTCCCTTCTGGGGCTCTAGCAACATGCCAGAAAAAATGTCTTAGAGCCTTGTATCTACTTCCCATCAACCAGGGAAAAATTACTGCTAGTTCTCTCACCTAGAGAGAATTCCCACAGGCATGACAACCTGCTTCTTCAAAGTACACACAAGTCTGACAACCTTCTTCTTCAACTCATATTACCCAGGCTTACTGGTTACCAATAACTTCCCAAGCTCCCAAGTACAAATATGAATCAGGATGTAAGGGAGGGTACGGATGGAAAGAGTCTAGGTGAGAAATGATGAGTAAATCCCCCAAAATGTACTAAGTTCTCACTTTTTATATGCATTTTCCCAACTTGACACTTGTCATGTTGGGAACTACATGGGACTCACATGGTGATACTTTCCTCCCCCTTTAGGAACTTTTTCAAGATCCATATACAAGCAGCAGAAATGGTCACCCCCAAGCTGAAGCTAGAAACTACACCAGGGAAGGCTTCTCAAGCTAGAATAAGGTCTAACCAGCACATTAATACTTACTTCAAGGTGTCAATTGTTGCAACTATCATGTTGATGTTTGAGTAGCAACGGACAGGTACTTCCACATAGGCATGTGTTTTGCATGTGGAAGTAGTAAAAAATATTCTAGTCTTGAGTTACTTTAGTTAGAAGGAATTAATTAAAGTAAAATTGTATTTATTAGTGAATTGAGTTATTTAAGGACATGCTTAGCATGCAACATGTAATCTAAATCTTAAGTGGGTGTGATAAGTAATCTCAACCATAGATAACTTTGAATACTAGAAATAGATTGTAACTCATTATTATAAAATCAAGGCTAGGAGAAGGAGGAAGATACTTTTCTTGAGGGATTCGACATGGTCGGGACTGTTGACAAGAGGTCAAGGTCAAGAGACTTGGTGAGAGACCAAGGTAGGGACTTCTGTGAGATAAACTTGTGAGAGAGACTTGGTGAGACACCAAGGTTGAGGATGGAAAAGAAGGAATTTTGTTGGTAAGGAGTGGAGTATCAAAGAAGGACTTTTGCTTACACTAGAGTGGGGAGATCTCATTGGTTGGGTGAAGAGAGTTAATCCAAGTATTGATGAGAGGGTTGGATCACAAAATACTTTGATTCAATATCTTGGATAGGTGGAGAAGGAATTTCATATAGAGGTCATACAAGTCAAGGAGAAGAGAGAGAAGAAGCAGCCACGGGTGGGTTTCAGAGAACAGAAGCCACAAGGAAGAGCATAGTCGTACAAAGTTTTATGTACACATCCATGGGTCTCATAGGAGACAGTCACGGATATCCACCGGTTAGAGAAGGAAAATTCATGGACATTTGTGGGTTAGAGAAGGGAAAGTCTCTAATGTATTGGAAATTGTGCCATTATAGGTCGTACAACAACACAAATGTTTCCAGGTTTGTCTGCAGTGTAAATTCTCTCAGTGGGCCATTATCCCTATTACGAGAGCCCTAATTTGACCTTAATAAAAGCATCATTGGACTGGTTTTCCTTCTGGGGTTTTTCCATGGGTTTTACCCAAAATTCTTGGTGTTCTTATGTTCTTGATTTGGTTTCCTTGTTTATGCTTCCACTACATGTTTCATTGAGTAACTTAGTTGTGCTTTAATTCAATAAATATATTTTTCTTGGAATTAACTATTGGGTGCTAGGTTGAGGGAAATTTAAACATGGTATTATATGATACCTAGGGTTGAAATAATAATCTCAACATAGCCTACATTCTCTCAATTCCCACATCCTATCCCACCCCAGGAAGTGTGCCCCTTCTCTACTCAAGAGTCCTTCGGTTGCCCCACTTCCCTTCCAGGGCTTCAACAATAAGCTGGAAAGAAAGTCTCATATCATTGTAGCTATTTCCCAACAACCAAGGAAAAATTCCTTAGTTGACCATGAGTAATGCAACGCAAATTGGCATCTACATATATCAAACGATGCATCATCCTATAATGCCTTATCAAGAGGGACCTCATAACAGTTTGCACAAAAGATATTTGCATTATGTCCGAAAAATGTGTGCTATCAACAAATCCACATGTATACTCATATATGCATGACATTCTAGAATACGCTCGTGGTGATCATTAAAAGAATAAGAGGAATTTGAGGAGGATGATGAAGAACCCCTTGAATGATTCATCTTGGAAACATTATTGTTGATGAGGTCGCAGGAACAAATCCCATCATACATCGATAGTATCCTCTTAGCTTGATGGACAGAGCTCCTCTGGGGAGTGTACATGGATCATGGGAAACCCATAGGAAAATCACTAGACACTACAATTAGGCTATTTACATATTCTTCTCTCACGAAACCCTCATGCAATGTCAACAGTCCTAATTTATTTTTGTCCTCTTAACAACGGTTCTGCAATATTGACACTACAGTATTAGCATCATCAAGATCCTTATCAACAAGAACTTGAATAGCTTATTTCTCCCATTTATCTCTGGCTTCTTGAAACCCTCTAACATGCACCCTAGATTTTGTGGCCTCTTCCTCCATAAGTCTTCGGATCTCTAATCCTCATAAGATTAGCACCCACTATGTTGATTGTTCTTCCAATTACAGTGTGTAAAAATCTCAATTGCTTATCTATTGTTCAAAATTCCCAACGACCTTAGATTGTCCATCTATTTGATCAGAGAAAATCAATGACTATAATAAAATAGTTGTTGGGAGAAGCTTGAAGAGGAAACATAACCCCTTCAACTACAAATTACTAGATTAGCTTGATTCAACAACTAATCATTTATGTGTTGTTTCCATCCCTAGAAACCCACAATTGAGTTTGTTGGAATCATTGTTAAGCAGCGACAATGTTATCCCTAGTGTTCTAAACATTTTACCCCACACAAATCTGTCACCTACAATGATTGTATAGATTGACCAAACATTTTCACGTAATCTCTAGAGAATCTATGTGTTCCCCAAATTGTACGTTGTATTAACTTTGCACAATGACCCACATGGTAACAAAATATGTGTATACTTTGTATTAATAATTGCCAATGGGAAACATCAATAATTAGCAACTTTCATCATTATAAATTCTTTGAATGTGGGCATATACACAAGGATCGGGCGATATTTTCATGATGGGTTTGATTATATCATTGTTTATATCATTTAATTTTATTAAATGATATAAAAAAGTAGTAGAAATGGTCTCCCCCGAGTTGAGGCTAGAAACTACACCAGGTAAGGCTTCTCAAGCCATACTAAGGCATAACCAACACATTAACGCTCAAGTCAAGGTGCCAAATTTTGAAACTAGCCTACATTCTCTCATTTCCCATAGCATGTCCCACCCTAGGAAGTGTGCCACTTCCATGCTCAACAGTCCTTCGGTTTCCTCACTTCCCTTCTAGGGCTCCAGCAACAAGATGGAAAAAAATTCTCTGAGCCTTGTAGCTATTTCCCAGCAACCAGGGAAAAAATACCAGCACTTCTCTCACCTAGAGAGAATTCCCACAGGCCTGACAACCTACTTCTTCAAAGTACACACAAGCCTCACAACCTTCTTCTTCAACTCATATTACCCAGGCTTACTGGTTACCAACAACTTCCCAAGCTCCCATGTACAAATATGAATCAAGATGTCAAGGAGTGTACGGATGGCAAGAGTCTATGTGAGAAATGATGAGTAAATTCCCCAAAATGTACTAAGTTCTCACTTTTTATATGCATGTTCCCAACTTGACACTTGTCATTTTGGGAACTACATGGGCCTCACATGGTGATACATTCCTCCCCCTTTAAGAACTTTTTAAGAGCCATATACAAGAAGTAGAAATGGTCACCCCCAAGCTGAGGCTAGAAACTACACCAAGGAAGGCTTCTCAAGCTAGACTAAGTTCTAACCAGCACATTAATACTCAGGTCAAGGTGTTAATTATTGCAACTATTATGTTGATGTTTGAGTAGCATCGGATAGGTACTTCCACATAGGCATGTGTTTTGCATGTGAAAGTAGTTGAAAATATTCTAGTCTTGAGTTTACTTTAGTTAGAAGGAATTAATTGAAGTAAAATTTTATTTATTAGTGAATTGAGTTATTTAAGGACATGCTTAGCGTGCAACATGTAATCTAAATATTTAGTGGGTGTGATAAGTAATATCAATCGCAGATCACTTTGAATATTAGAAATGGATTGTAACTCATGATTATAAAATCAAGGCTAGGAGAAGGAGGAAGACACTTGTGTTGAGGGATTCAACATGGTCCGGACTGTTGACAAGAGGTCAAGGTCAAGAGACTTGGTGAGAGACCAAGGTAGGGACTTGTGTGAGATACACTTCTGTGAGATACACTTGTGAGAGAGACTTGGTGAGAGGCCAAGGTTGAGGATAGCAAAGAAGGAAATTTTCTAGTAAGGAGTGTAGGAACAAAGAAGGACTTTTGCTTACACTAGAATGAGGAGATCTCACTGGTTGGGTGAAGAGAGTTAATCCAAGTATTGATGAGAGGTTTGGATCAAAAAGGACCGTGATTCAATATCTTGGATAGGTAGAGAAGAACTTTCATCTAGATGTCATACAAGTCAAGGAGGAGAGAGAGCAGAAGCGGCCACAGGTGGGTTTCAGAGGACATAAGCCACAAGGAAGAGCATAGTCGTACAAAGTTTTATGTACACATTCGTGGGTCTCAGAGGAGATAGTCATGGATATCTGTGGGCCAGAGAAGGAAAATTCATGGACATTTGTGGTTCAAAGAATGGAAAGTCTCTAATGTATTGGAAAACGTGTCAATATAGGTCGTACAACAACACAGATGTTTCTAGTTTTGTCTACAGTGTAAATTCTCTCAGTGGGCCATTATCCCTGTTACGAGAGCCCTAATTTGAACTTAATAAAAGAATCATTGGACTGGTTTTCCTTCCAGGGTTTTACCCAAAATTCTTGGTGTTCTTATGTGCTTGATTTGGTTTCCTTATTTATGATTCCACTGCATGTTTCATTGAGTAACATAGTTGTGCTTTAATTCAGTAAATATATTTCTCTTGGAATTAATTGTCGGGTGCTAGGTTGAGGGAAATTTCAACATGGTATTAGATCATACATAGGGTTGAAATAATAATCTCAACATAGCCTACTTTCTCTCAATTCCCACAGCCTATCCCACCCCAGGAAGTGTGCCCCTTTTCTTCTCAACAATCCTTCGATTTCCCCACTTCCCTTCTGAGGCTTCAACAACAGGTTGGACATAAAGTCTCATATCCCTGTAGTTATTTCCCAACAGCCAAGGAACAATTCTCGGAAATTATCTCACCCAGAGAGAATTCCCACAGGCCTGACAACTCGCTTCTTCTAAGTACACACAATCTTGACAACCTGCTTCTTCAACTCATATTACTCAGGCTTAGTGGTTACCAACATCTTCCCAAGCTCATGATTTTTTATCATGTTGGTCAAGGTAGTTACAAACCTTTAAAAAACATATTTTTTTATCATGTTAGTCAAGGTAGTTAGAAACCTTTAAAAAAATATTTTTTTATCATGTTGGTAAAGGTAGTTACAAACATTTAAAAAAACAGATTTTATCGGGTTGGTCAAACTAGGAAATCTCAATTCTACCAATCTCAGAATTAAGTGATACACCAAACAAGAAACAACTAAATGTAGAAGGGCACATTAGGAATCGATCCAATGCTTATTAGTATGGTGTCAAAGCCCATACCATTGACCTATATGCCTATCTTCAAGGCTACAATTATCAAATTCATCAAATTTAATTATTTTTGGCGGTTGATCAATCTCATGGCAACAAATGGAATGGAATTTTTTTTAAATATATTTTTTTAAATGAAATTTTTCTTCCCATCTTCAAGGCTACAGTTATCAAATTCATATAATTTTTTTTTTGTCAATTGATAAATCTCACGGAAACAAATGGAATGTGATTTTTTAAATATAACTTTTTAATGAAATTAAATGACATAAACAATAATTTACTTAAGCTCCCTTGGTCACCCCCGAGATGAAGATAGAAAATGCACCAAGTAAGGCTTCTCAAGCCAAACTAAGGTCTAGCCAGTACATTAACACTCAGGTCAGGGTTCCAAGTATTGCAACTAGCCTACATTCTCTCACTTGCCATAGCATGTCCCACCCCAGGAAGTGTTCCCCTTCTCTGCTCAATAGTCCTTCGGTTTCCCCACTTCCTTTCTAGGGCTTCAACAATAGGTTGGAAAAAAAGTCTCAGATCCCTATAGATATTTCCCAGCAACCAGGGAACAATTCCCGACATTTCTCTCACCTAGAGAGAATACCCATAGGCATGACAACTTGCTTCTTCAAAGTACACACAAGCCTAACAACATGCTTCTTCAACTCATATTACCTAGGATTACTGGTTACCAACAACTTCCCAAGCTCCCAAGTATAAATATGAATTAGGATGTCAAGGAGGGTACATATGGCAAGAGTCTAGGTGATAAATGATGATTGAATCCCCCAAAATGTACTAATTTCTCACTTTTTATATGCATGTTCCCAACTTGACACTTTTCATGTTGGGAACTACATGGGCCCCACATGGTGATATGTTCCTCCCCCTTTAGGAACTTAGGATATATATGAATATATCCCATAAACTAGAATTTAGGAAATATTATTATAATATTTCATTGGATTAAGCCCCATCGGCTTAGCCCCTCTTCCTAGACCCTTAGCCCCCTTTCCCTCTAGTGGTGTTTTATCCCCCCATACTCTTTTGCATGCTTGGTCTTCAGCAGTGATGTATTTTTATTAATAATCCGGATGTTATTACATATTACAATGATAGGCTCGCTAACCTTTTAGAATTTTGGGTTGTCCAACCTAATAACCACATAGACACTCTAGGCTCAAACATATTTACAATGGCACTATGGCTCGAAATGACCTGGCTCACCAACCTATATGTACATTTACAATTGGGGTTCAGGCTAGGTGTATTACAAGACTAGCTACTTGTCCCAAGTCCTTGGATGTTTTATGTTGTAACCTCTCAACAACTGCACCAGCATCCTTTTCACAACCTCATTTTGTCCATCAATATGAGGATGGAAAGCAGTGTAATACTTCAACTCGGTATCCATTCTTTCCCAAAGCATTTTCCAAAATATGCCCAAGAATTTGTTGTCCCAATCATATATGATGGAAGTTGGAAATATGAAATGTACCCAAACATGGCTGAAGAATAGTTCAGTTTCCTCTCGTCTAGATATTTTCTTCTTACAGGGAATGAGCATATACATTTTTCTGAAGCAGTCTACTACAATGAAAAAGTAGTCATGGCCTCTACAAGTCATAGGAAAAACTCCAACAAAATCCATTGAGATAGTCTCCCAAGGCCTACTTGGTATTGGCAATGGCATGTACAAGCCAAGTTTCCAATTGCTTGGCTTGCTAGTGTTGTAAAGAACACAACCTCTAACAAAATTTTCCACCTACCCCTGCATCTTCGGCCAATACACATACCATTGCAAAGTCATCACTATCTTTTTCATGTTGAAATGTCTAACAAATCTAGAAGTGTGTGCCTCTCTCATCAACTAAACTCTTCTATCCTAAGGTATGCATAGTTTTTCCATCTCATATATTATCCCATCTTGGAGGTGGTATTTGTTTCCTTCCATAACAATGTCTTACCTCTCCTTTAGTTGCTTGCAAATTCCTCTAAATTCTTCATCTCCCTCATAATCTTCACTTAGAATTTCATGAATGAAAGGAACAAGTTGCATTATCATTCCAACTACTGCTATCTTTTTCAGTGGTGATCGAGATGGAATGTATTCTACCCTATTCGTGGCTCCTTTCTTGTACTTAATTAGTAAATGAAATTGTTGCAAGAAACCTAGCCACTTGTAATGTCTCACTGACTGCATATTGCTCTAACTCTATAGATACTGAAGGGGTTGATGATATGTGTGTATAATGGTCTCTTTTCCCAAGAGGTAATGCTTCCACTTATTCACTACTAGTACGATTCCAAAGAGCTCTTCATCATATGTGGGGTAGTCAAGAACTTTTGAATGAAAAAACTCCAAATGGTAGCACACAGGCCTTCCTCCTTGCATGAGAATTGCTCCTAATTCATACCCACTAGCATCCATATATAGCTCAATAGGTCACTCCAAATTTGGCATGTCTAAGACTAGAGCATTACTAATTTTCTTCTTCAAGTATTCAAATGCTCTTTTTTTGTGGTCCAATGAAATATCTTTCCTTTGGTGGTCAAGGCATGCAATGGTACTGCTATTGTAGATAAGTTTACAATGAATTTCCTCAAATATTGATTAGTTGCTCTCATAAAAATCCTGACCTCTATCATGTTGGTGGGAATAGGCCATTGGGTGATGGTTGCAATCTTCTTCGGATATACCCTCAACTCTCCTTCCAATCATGTGTCCAAGATATATCAAGGAAGCCTTTCCAAATTCACATTTCCGCAAGTTGGTAATCAACTTATTCTTCCTCAAAGTCTCTAGTACCTGAGTCACATGTGAGAAGTGTTCTTGCCAAGTATTTATAAAGATTAACTTATGTCACCTAGATATACTATTACAAAAGAGTCAATGAAGGGGAGAAGAAAATCATTCATTAGTCTCATAAACATTGCATGTTTATTGCATAATTCAACAGGCATTACTAACCACTCATACAAACCTTGTCTTGCTTTGAACATTGTCTTCCACACTTATTTTGCTTTGATCCTCACTTGGTGGTAACCTGACTTGAGGTCCATCTTAGTGAAGAATTTGACTTGTTGCAGTTGATCCAACAAGTCATCAATCCTTGGCAAAGGATATCTATCCTTGATGGTAATCTTATTCAGGGCATGGTCGTTAATGCACATTCTCTAGCTTCCATCTTCCTTTGGTGCCATGATGATGGGTGAGCCACATGTTGATGTACTATCTCTGATGACCCATTGCTCCAACAATTGTTGTAGTTGCTTCTTTACCTCATCTACTTCAAACTGCCTATACAGTCCAATATTAGGTAGTGGTGACTCTAGCAATAATTTAATCTTGTGTTCAACCACCCGCTTGGATGGCAGTCCCTAAGGCTCTTGAAACACTTCCATGTAGGCTTCAATCATTTGTTTTAGTTTCTGGTGATGCTCGCCACTACATCCTTCCAAGGATGCCTTCATATCCAACTCATTTCCTTCTCTTTACTGCTTTCCTTCTCTCAAGAACAATAAGAAAAACTTATTTGTATTGCCCATGATTCTTTTGGCCTGATAAGCATTGATAAAAGAGAGATTAGCTTTGTCCTTGTGTGCATTTATGGCATACTCTTTTCCATCCTTGAATAGTATGTACTGGTTATCTCTCCTTCAGAAAATGGCATCCCTCACATACAAATATGGTCTTCCCAAGATGACTCCACATATGTCTAGAGGAACCACATCTGCAACTACTTCATCAACAAAGTTTTGATTGATGGAAAACCTAAATTTGCACTGCTTGCTCACTTTCAATTCCACATCTTTCCTTACCCATCCCAAGGGGTATGGATGCGAATTTTCTTGTGTCTCTATCCCAAGCCTCTCAACCAATTGCACAGAGATAAAATTGGATTATGAACCAGGATCAAACAAACAATCCACCTTGCTTTGCGCCGTGTGGATTTTAATGCATATTGGTGCAATTAATCTCCCCTTTTGGGTCTAAGGTGTTATCAACCCATTCCTCAACATCCACTAATGCCAATGATTTCTTCTTCTTTTTCTGAAAATATTTGGCGCACTTCTCTGGGTACAATTTCCAACAGTTCTCTTTAGTGTGTCCCTTTTGACCACTTCCTTTACATTGTTGGGTGGAAGGTGTGTCTTCTTCTATTGTTGTCACAATATTCTTCTCATTCCACTTCTTCTTGTTTTTCTTCTTTTTTTGTTTCTCTTGTTGTTCTACTTTTTTGGGCATACTTGTTTGTTGTTTCTACTTGTCTCCCTTGAGGTATTGTGCTTGAATATTGCCCTCATCAATCATATTTGGTTTAAATAGCATCATTTGTCTATGAATATGAGGTAACAATGCCCCAAAATAATTAACTAATATGTCTGGACTTTTGAGAGAGAATCCCATTTGAATTTCTCTCTTCCTAACCTTTGTCGTGAACTCGTGCACTGATTTCCCTTGTCTCTACTTGAATTAATGTCATACTGTTTGTTAGTGTTCCTCATATCCTATTGGGTAAGACCGGAATTTGATCATGTCCTTGAACACCTCCTAATAATTCATTGGCGGCTCATTTCCTAGTTCTCTTCTTACTGCATCATTCTCCCACCATGCGAAAGCATGGCCTTCAAGCTTCAACCAAGAAAAATAAATATTTTTTTTCCAATTACTTCATGCACACTAAAGTATACTTCCATCTATTGTAGTCATTGGTTCAACCTCATAACATCTACTCCACCAGCATGTGGATTAATGTACACCTTGGCCTCCACACAGAAAGTTACATGTGTCTTATTGTAGCTACATTATTCAATATTTGGCTCAATATTATGATCTGCCTCTAGCTTATTTTCTTCTCTCATGGGTTCTCCATGACAAGTCTTTGTTAAAGGTGTTTCCCTACATTACACTACCAACAATTGTGACACCATTGTTGTCAATGTGGCCAAAATCTACTCAAATCGATCCAACCTAACCTTGGGATCTTCTTCTTCATTTTCTTCATAATGCTCCCCTACCATAATTGGTGCTCTACTTCACTCTAACCCTAGCAAAAAATATTTCCCACTTCTTTTGTATAAACTAATGGAACTTACCATACAGGTCTCACTTGGTGCATTCGAACTTCTTCTCTGATACCATCTAATCTGTAAATTTAATTCTTATATCCTTTTCGTCTCACCAACATGGAAACCTTTGCAAAACAACTATAATTTCATCTCTCTTTGGATGATGGAAAACTCAACCAGCCAAGCCACAAGTCAATTTGTCCCAAAGTCAAGTCGATTGACCACCCGGAAGTCGAGTCGGGTAAATGAAGTCTGACCCACCAAAATGGGATTCTAGTTGACCACTTAGAGGTCAAGACGACTAGATGAAGTTCAACCAACCAAAATGGGAGACCAGTCGACCACCCGGAAGTCGAGTTGACTAAATGGGGACTCAACAACCAAGCTGGGAGTCCAGTATCCTAATGTTAGGAAAATCGACCAAATGTAGTAACATGGTTGGATCGAGGGGAATTTGAGTCATATGCAGGTAAATTCGACCAAACAATGAAATAAAATAACCCAGAGAAATGAGTTGACCAACTGTTAAAGACAAATATCTAGAGGGAGAATTTAATGTTCCACAACAAAGAAAACATCCAAAGGGGAAATTTTGGTAACCCACAACAAATTAAACCATCTTGAAGGCGGATGGGGTAACCAACATCTGATAAAAATGATTGGGCGGTGAATTTGGTAGCGGGTGAAGACAATAAACGTGTATATGGTTCTTGGGTAAATAATAAATGTTTGGGAAGCACTAGATTTCAAAGTATAATTTGTATATGACTTTTGGGCAAATGAAAACGCCCCAACAACATCGGGAACGTGCAGATACACGACCTACATACTGTAACATACCCACTACCTAAAATCAAACTTTTTCGTTGATTTCTCAACAATGAGAATCCCCGAAGCTCGCAGCAGCGAACTGCCAAACCCGATGCACCTGTCACGGCTTCTTTTCACGTGCCTGTGACATTTCCCCGATGATAATTTCGGGTTTCGGGGTTTCATGATTCCCGCTGACAAGAGTTCCTGTCCTCTCAAACTCCCAATCTTCGATTTGCCGATGCGCCCCTTTATGCGCTAGCCCTCCTGGATAAACTCCTGGCCCATATGACCACTATTTCACAAGACCGCAACCTTATCTCCTTTCGGGGTTTTGGGCTTCCAAAAGCCGATGCGCTCTAACTTCAGCTAGCCCTTCGGGCTAGACCTTTGGTCCACGTGACCTTCCCCATATGACCGCAGCCACACTGCTTATTGGGGTTTTGGACTTTTAAATGCTGAAATGCATTTGTCCTCGGGACTCACGATCCTCCGATTCCCGATATGACGTCAGTTAACAACCCCTTTTCGCCTTTAGCACGATCAACGATTGTGATCGCCCATGAGACCAACGGTCCCTGATTTCTATTAGGACTTCAGGGTTTCAAATGCCTAAATGCATTTGTTCCCGGGACTGTCGATCTCTCGAATCCTGATTCTCCGCTATGCTGACAGCTGGCCCCCACAATGGAGCTTTCCCTTCCTTGTCAGAATTTCGGACTTCGCGATTCCGAATAGCAAGGACTTCTTGTCCACAGGATTCTCGATTTCCCGACTCCCGAAATGCCGATGGATGACTTTCTTTTCGGGAAACCTCCTGAATGCTCTGATCTCCTCCACACGTCCTCCTTAAGATGGACGGTCCTGATCGTCTCTCGCGATTTCGCGACTCCTGATGCTCTGGAATTCTTGTCCTCAGGACTCGCAAAATGCTGAACCCCGATGCACCTATTGACTTTTCTATCAGGACTTCCCCGATGGTCTGGATCTCCGCCACATGTTCCGGCTGATAGACGGCCCTGATCCAATCTCGTGATTTCGAAGTTTTTGATACCCCAATGACAGAAATTCTCTGTCAACTCAAAACCCCAGTAGCCGATATACTGACGGGCTCTCGATTTCCGCCACATG
>JASDQU010735838.1:153424-169985 GCA_032191745.1 Picea mariana | reverse complement strand
CCTTAAATGCATCATCTTGGAAACATTAATGTTTATGAGGCTCCTCTTAGCTCAATGGACAAAGCTCCTATGGGGAGTGTACATGGATCATGGGAAACCCATAGGAAAATCATTAGACACTACAATAAGGTTATTTACATATTCTTCTCTCACGAAACCCTCACGCAATGTCAACAGTCCTAATTTTTTTTTGTCCTCTTAACAACGGTTCTACAATATTGACACTACAGTATTAGCATCATTAAGCTCCTTATCAACAAGAACTTGAATACCTTATTTCTCCCATTTATCCCTGGCTTCTTGAAACACTCTAGCATGCACCCTAGATTTTGTGGCCTCTTCCTCTATAAGTCTTCGGATCTCTAATCCTCATAAGATTAGCACCCACTCTGTTGATTTTTCTTCTAATTACAGTGTGTAAAAATATCAATTGCTTCTCTATTGTTCAAAATGCCCAACGACCTTAGATTTTCCATCTATTTGATCAGAGAAAATCAATGACTATAATAAAATAGTTGTTGGGAGAAGCTTGAAGAGGAAACACAACCCCTTCACCTACAAATTACGAGATTAGCTTGATTCAACAACCAATCATTTATGTGTTGTTTCAATCCCTACAAACCCACAATTGAGTTTGTTGGAATCATTGTTAAGCAGCGACAATGTTATCCCTGGTGTTCTAAACATTTTACCCCACACAAATCTGTCGCCTATAATGATTGTATAGATTGACCAAACATTTCCCTGTAATATCTAGAGAATCTGAGTGTTCCCCAAATTGTATGTTGTATTAACTTTGCACAATCACCCACATGGTAACAAAATATGTGTATACTTTGTATTAATAGTTGTAAATGGGAAACATCGATAAGTAGCAACTTTCATCATTGTAAACGCTCTGAATGTGGGCATATACACAAGGATTAGGCACTATTTGCATGATGGGTTTGATTATATCATTGTTTATATCATTTAATTTTATTAAATGATATAAACAAGCAGTAGAAATGATCTCCCTCTTGTTGAGGCTAGAAACTACACCAGGTAAGGCTTCTCAAGCAAGACTAAGGCCTAACCAACACATTAACGATCAGGTCAAGGTGTCAAATGTTGCAACTAGCCTACATTCTCTCATTTCCCATAGCCTATCCCACCCTAGGAAGTGTGCCCCTTCTATTCTCAATAGTCCTTCGATTTTCTCACTTCCCTTCTGGGGCTCCAGCAACATGCCAGAAAAAATGTCTTAGAGCCTTGTATCTATTTCCCAGCAACCAGGGAAAAATTACTACCAGTTCTCTCACCTAGAGAGAATTCCCACAGGCATGACAACTTGCTTCTTCAAAGTACACACAAGCCTGACAACCTTCTTCTTCAACTCATATTACTCAGGCTTTCTGGTTACCAACAACTTCCCAAGCTCCCAAGTACAAATATGAATTAGGATGTCAGGGAGGGTACGGATGGAAAGAGTCTAGGTGAGAAATGATGAGTAAATCCCCCAAAATGTACTAAGTTGTCACTTTTTATATGCATGTTCCCAACTTGACACTTGTCATGTTGGGAACTACATGGGACTCACATGGTGATACTTTCCTCCCCCTTTAGGAACTTTTTCAAGAGCCATATACAAGCAGTAGAAATGGTCACCCCCGAGCAAAATCTAGAAACTACACCAGGGAAGGCTTCTCAAGCTAGACTAAGGTCTAACCAGCACATTAATACTTACTTCAAGGTGTCAATTGTTGCAACTATCATGTTTATGTTTGAGTAGCATCGAACAGGTACTTCCACATAGGCATGTGTTTTGCATGTGAAAAAATATTCTAGTCTTGAGTTACTTTAGTTAGAAGGAATTAATTAAAGTAAAATTGTATTTATTAGTGAATTGAGTTATTTAAGGACATGCTTAGCATGCAACATGTAATCTAAATCTTAAGTGGGTGTGATAAGTAATCTCAACCATAGATCACTTTGAATACTAGAAATAGATTGTAACTCATTATTATAAAATCAAGGCTAGGAGAAGGAGGAAGATACTTGTGTTGAGGGATTCAACATGGTCGGGACTATTGACAAGAGGTCAAGGTCAAGAGACTTGGTGAGAGACCAAGGTAGGGACTTGTGTGAGATAAACTTGTGAGAGAGACTTGGTGAGACACCAAGGTTGAGGATGGAAAAGAAGGAATTTTGTTGGTAAGGAGTGTAGGAGCAAAGAAGGACTTTTTCTTACACTAGAGTGAGGAGATCTCATTGGTTGGGTGAAGAGAGTTAATACAAGTATTGATGAGAGGGTTGGATCACAAAATACTTTGATTCAATATCTTGGATAGGTGAAGAAGGAATTTCATATAGAGGTCATACAAGTCAAGGAGGAGAGAGAGAAGAAGTAGCCGTAGGTGGGTTTCAGAGGACAGAAGCCACAAGGAAGAGCATAGGCGTACAAAGTTTTATGTACACATCCACGAGTCTCATAGGAGACAGTCACGGATATCCACCGGTTAGAGAAGGAAAATTCATGGACATTTGTGGGTTAGAGAAGGAAAAGTCTCTAATGTATTGGAAATTGTGCCATTATAGGTCGTACAACAACAAAAATGTTTCCAGGTTTGTCTGCAATGTAAATTCTCTCAGTGGGCCATTATCCCTATTACGAGAGCCCTAATTTGACCTTAATAAAAGCATCATTGGACTGGTTTTCCTTCTGGGGTTTTTCCAGGGGTTTTACCCAAAATTCTTGGTGTTCTTATGTTCTTGATTTGGTTTCCTTGTTTATGCTTCCACTGCATGTTTCATTGAGTAACCTAGTTGTGCTTTAATTCAATAAATATATTTTTCTTGGAATTAACTATTGGGTGCTAGGTTGAGAGAAATTCCAACATGGTATTATATGATACCTAGGGTTGAAATAATAATCTCAACATAGCCTACATCTCTCAATTCCCACATCTTATCCCACCCCAGCAAGTGTGCCCCTTCTCTACTCAAGAGTCCTTCGGTTGCCCCACTTCCCTTCCAGGGCTTCAACAATAAGCTGGACAGAAAGTCTCATATCACTGTAGCTATTTCCCAAAAACCAAGGAAAAATTCCTTAGTTGACCACGAGTAATGCAACGTAAATTGGTATCTACATATATCAAATGATGCATCATCCCGTAATGCCTTATCAAGAGGGACCTCATAACAGTTTGCACAAAAGATATTTGCCTTATGTCCGAAAAATGTGTGCTATCAACAAATCCATATTTATACTCATATATGCATGACATTCTAGAATACGCTCGTGGTGATCATTAAAAGAATAAGAGGAATTTGAGGAGGAGGATGAAGAACCCCTTGAATGCTTCGTCTTAGAAACATTATTGTTGATGAGGTCGCAGGAACGAATCCCATCATCCATCGATAGTCTCCTCTTAGCTTGATGGACAGAGCTCCTATGGGGAGTGTACATGGATCATGGGAAACCCATAGGAAAATCATTAGACACTACAATTAGGCTATTTACATATTCTTCTCTCACGAAACCCTCATGCAATGTCAACAGTCCTAATTTATTTTTTTCCTCTTAACAACAGTTCTGCAATATTAACACTACAGTATTAGCATCATCAAGATCCTTATCAACAAGAACTTGATTAGCTTATTTCTCCCATTTATCTCTGGCTTCTTGAAACCCTCTAGCATGCACCCTAGATTTTGTGGCCTCTTCCTCCATAAGTCTTTAGATCTCTAATCCTCATAAGATTAGCACCCACTATGTTGATTGTTCTTCCAATTACAATGTGTAAAAATCTCAATTGCTTCTCTATTGTTAAAAATTCCCAACGACCTCATATTGTCCATCTATTTGATCAAAGAAAATCAATGACTATAATAAAATAGTTGTCGGGAGAAGCTTGAAGAGGAAACACAACCCCTTCACCTACAAATTACTAGATTAGCTTGATTCAACAACTAATCATTTATGTGTTGTTTCCATCCCTAGAAACCCACAATTGAGTTTGTTGGAATCATTGTTAAGCAGCGACAATGTTATCCCTAGTGTTCTAAACATTTTACCCCACACAAATCTGCCGCCTACAATGATTGTATAGATTGACCAAACATTTCCATGTAATCTCTAGAGAATCTATGTGTTCCCCAAATTGTACGTTGTATTAATTTTGCACAATGACCCACGTGGTAACAAAATATGTGTATACTTTGTATTAATAATTGCCAATGGGAAACATCAATAATTAGCGACTTTCATCATTATAAATTCTTTGAATGTGGGCATATACACAAGGACTAGGCAATATTTTCACGATGGGTTTGATTATATCATTTAATTTTATTAAATGATATAAAAAAGTAGTAGAAATGGTCTCCCCCGAGTTGAGGCTAGAAACTACACCAGGTAAGGCTTCTCAAGCCATACTAAGGAATAACCAACACATTAACGCTCAAGTCAAGGTGCCAAATTTTGAAACTAGCCTACATTCTCTCATTTCCCATAGCTTTTCCCACCCTAGGAAGCGTGCCCCTTTCATGCTCAACAGTCCTTCGGTTTTCTCACTTCCCTTCTGGGGCTCCAGAAACATGATGGAAAAAAATTCTCTGAGCCTTGTATCTATTTCCCAGCAACCAGGGAAAAATTACCAGCAGTTCTCTCACCTAGAGATAATTCCCACAGGCCTGAAAACCTACTTCTTCAAAGTACACACAAGCTTCACAACCTTCTTCTTCAACTCATATTACCCAGGCTTATTGGTTACCAACACCTTCCCAAGCTCCCAAGTACAAATACAAATCAAGATGTCAAGGAGTGTACGGATGGCAAGAGTCTATGTGAGAAATGATGAGTAAATCCCCCAAAATGTACTAATTTCTCACTTTTTATATGCATGTTCCCAACTTGACACTTGTCATTTTGGGAACTACATGGGCCTCACATGGTGATACATTCCTCCCCCTTTAAGAACTTTTTAAGAGCCATATACAAGAAGTAGAAAAGGTCACCCCCAAGCTGAGGCTAGAAACTACACCAAGGAAGGCTTCTCAAGCTAGACTAAGGTCTAACCAGCATATTAATACTCAGGTCAAGGTGTCAATTGTTGCAACTATTATGTTGATGTTTGAGTAGCATCGGACAGGTACTTCCACATAGGCATGTGTTTTGCATGTGGAAGTAGTCAAAAATATTCTAGTCTTGAATTTACTTTAGTTAGAAGGAATTAATTAAAGTAAAATTGTATTTGTTAGTGAATTGAGTTATTTAAGGACATGCTTAGCATGCAACATGTAATCTAAATATTAAGTGGGTGTGATAAGTAATCTCAATCGTAGATCACTTTGAATATTAGAAATAGATTGTAACTCATGATTATAAAATCAAGGCTAGGAGAAGGAGGAAGATACTTGTGTTGAGGGATTCAACATGGTTCGGACTGTTGACAAGAGGTCAAGGTCAAGAGACTTGGTGAGAGACCAAGGTAGGGACTTGTGTGAGATACACTTCTGTGAGATACACTTATGAGAGAGACTTGGTGAGAGGCCAAGGTTGAGGATAGAAAAGAAGGAATTTTTCTAGTAAGGAGTGTAGGAACAAAGAAGGACTTTTGCTTACACTAGAGTGAGGAGATCTCACTGGTTGGGTGAAGAGAGTTAATCCAAGTATTGATGAGAGGTTTGGATCACAAAGGACCGTGATTCAATATCTTGGATAGGTAGAGAAGGACTTTCATCTAGATGTCATACAAGTCAAGGAGGAGAGAGAGCAGAAGCAGCCACAGGTGGGTTTCAGAGGACATAAGCCACAAGGAAGAGCATAGTCGTACAAAGTTTTATGTACACATTTGTGGGTCTCAAAGGAGACAGTGGTGGATATCTGTGGGCCATAGAAGGACAATTCATCGACATTTGTGGTTCAAAGAAGGGAAAGTCTCTAATGTATTGGAAAACGTGTCAATATAGTTCATACAACAACACAGATGTTTCCAGTTTTGTCTACAGTGTAAATTCTCTCAGTGGGCCATTATCCCTGTTATGAGAGCCCTAATTTGAACTTAATAAAAGAATCATTGGAATGGTTTTCCTTCCAGGGTTTTACCCAAAATTCTTGGTGTTCGTATGTGCTTGATTTGGTTTCCTTATTTATGCTTATGCTGCATGTTTCATTGAGTAACATAGTTGTCCTTTAATTCAGTAAATATATTTTTCTTGGAATTAATTGTCGGGTGCTAGGTTGAGGGAAATTTCAACATGGTATTAAATCATACCTAGGGTTGAAATAATAATCTCAACATAGCCTACATTCTCTCAATTCCCATAGCCTATCCCACCCCAGGAAGTGTGCCCCTTCTCTACTCAACAATCCTTCGATTTCCCCACTTCCCTTCTGAGGCTTCAACAACAGGTCGGACATAAAGTCTCATATCCCTGTAGTTATTTCCCAATAGCCAAGGAACAATTCTTGAAAATTATCTCATCCAGAGAGAATTCCCACAAGCCTGACAACTCGCTTCTTCAAAGTACACACAATCCTGACAACCTGCTTCTTCAACTCATATTACTCCGGCTTAGTGGTTACCAACAGCTTCCCAAGCTCATGATTTTTTATCATGTTGGTCAAGGTAGTTACAAACCTTTAAAAAACATATTTTTTTTATCATGTTAGTCAAGGTAGTTAGAAACCTTTAAAAAAATATTTTTTTATCATGTTGGTAAAGGTAGTTACAAACATTTAAAAAAACAGATTTTATCGGGTTGGTCAAACTAGGAAATCTCAATTCTACCAATCTCATAATTAAGTGATACACCAAACAAGAAACAACTAAATGTAGGAGGGCGCATTAGGAATCGATCCAAGGCTTATTAATATGGTGTCAAAGCCCATATCATTGACCTATATGCCCAACTTCAAGGCTACAATTATCAAATTCATCAAATTTAATTATTTTTGGCGGTTGATAAATCTCATGGCAACAAATGGAATGGAATTTTTTTTAAATATATTTTTTTTAATGAAATTTTTCTTCCCATCTTCAAGGCTACAGTTATCAAATTCATCTAATTTTTTTTTGTCGGTTAATAAATCTCACTGAAACAAATGGAATGTGATTTTTTAAATATAATTTTTTAATGAAATTAAACGACATAAACAATAATTTACTTAAGCTCCCTTGGTCACCCCCGAGATGAAGATAGAAAATGCACCAGGGAAGGCTTCTCAAGCCAAACTAAGGTCTAGCCAGTACATTAACACTCAGGTCAGGGTTCCAATTATTGCAACTAGCCTACATTCTCTCACTTGCCATAGCATGTCCCACCCCAGGAAGTGTTCCCCTTCTCTTCTCAATAGTCCTTCGATTTCCCCACTTCCTTTATAGGGCTTCAAAAATAGGTTGGACAGAAAGTCTCAGATCCCTGTAGATATTTCCCAGCAACCAGGGAACAATTCCCGACATTTCTCTCCCCTAGAGAGAATACCCATAGGCATGACAACTCGCTTCTTCAAAGTACACACAAGCCTAACAACATGCTTCTTCAACTCATATTACCTAGGATTACTGGTTACCAACAACTTCCCAAGCTCCCAAGTACAAATATGAATTAGGATGTCAAGGAGGGTACATATGGCAAGAGTCTAGGTGATAAATGATGAGTGAATCCCCCAAAATGTACTAATTTCTCACTTTTTATATGCATGTTCCCAACTTGACACTTTTCATGTTGGGAACTACATGGGCCCCACATGGTGATATGTTCCACCCCCTTTAGGAACTTAGGATATATATGAATATATCCCATAAACTAGAATTTAGGAAATATTATTATAATATTTCATTGGATTAAGCCCCATTGGCTTAGCCCCTCTTCCTAGACCCTTAGCCCCCTTTCCCTCTAGTGGTGTTTTATCCCCCCATACTCTTTTGCATGCTTGGTCTTCAGCAGTGATGTATTTTTATTAATAATCCGGGTGTTATTACATATTACAATGATAGGCTCACTAACCTTTTAGAATTTTGGGCTCTCCAACCTAATAACCACATAAACACTCTAGCCTCAAACATAGTTACAATGGCACTATGGCTCGAAATGTCCTGGCTCACCAACCTATATATACATTTACAATTGGGGTTCAGGCTAGGTGTATTACAAGACTAGCTGCTTGTCCCAAGTCCTTGGATGTTTTCTGTTGTAACCTCTCAACAACTGCACCAGCATCCTTTTCACAAGCTCATTTTGTCCATCAATATGAGGATGGAAAGCAATGTAATACTTCAACTCGGTATCCATTCTTTCCCAAATCATTTTCCAAAATATGCCCAAGAATCTGTTGTCCCAATCATATATGATGGAAGTTGGAAATATGAAATGTACCCAAACATGGCTGAAGAATAGTTCAGTTTCCTCTCGTCTAGATATTTTCTTCTTACAGGGAATGAGCATATACATTTTTCTGAAGCGGTCTACTACAATGAACAAGTAGTCATGGCCTCTACAAGTCATAGGAAAAACTCCAACAAAATCCATTGAGATAGTCTCCCAAGGCCTACTTGGTATTGGCAATGGCATGTACAAGCCAAGTTTCCAATTTCTTGGCTTTCTAGTGTTGTAAAGAACACAACCTCTAACAAAATTTTCCACCCGCCCCTGCATCTTCGGCCAATACACATACCGTTGCAAATTCATCACTATCTTTGTCACGTTGAAATGCCTGACAACTCTAGAAGTGTGTGCCTCTCTCATCAACTAAACTCTTATATCCTAAGTTATGCATAGTTTTTCCATCTCATATATTATCCCATCTTGGAGGTGGTATTTGTTTCCTTCCATAACAATGTCTTACCTCTCCTTTAGTTGCTTGCAAATTCCTCTAAATTCTTCATCTCCCTCATAATCTTCACTTAGAATTTCATGAATGAAAGGATCAAGTTGCATTATCATTCCAACTACTGCTATCTTTTTCAGTGGTGATCAAGATGGAATGTATGCTACCCTATTCGTGGCTCCTTTCTTGTACTTAATTAGTAAATGAAATTATTGCAAGAAACCTAACCACTTGTAATGTCTCACTGACTGCATATTGCTCTGACTCTATAGATACTGAAGGGGTTGATGATATGTGTGTATAATGGTCTCTTTTCCCAAGAGGTAATGCTTCCACTTATTCACTACTTGTACGATTCCAAAGAGCTCTTCATCATGTGTGGGGTAGTCAAGAACTTCTTAATGAAAAAACTCCAAATGGTAGCACACAGGCCTTCCTCCTTGCATGAGCATTGCTCCAAATTCATACCGACTAGCATCCATATCTAGCTCAAAAGGTCACTCCAAATTTGGCATGTCTAAGACTAGAGCATTACTAATTTTCTTCTTCAAGTATTCAAATGCTCTTTTTTTGTGGTACCCCAATGAAATATCTTTCCTTTGGTGGTCAAGGCATGCAATGGTACTGCTATTGTAGATAAGTTTACAATGAATTTCCTCAAATATTGATCAGCTGCTCTCATAAAAATCCTGACCTCTGTCATGTTGGTGGGAATAGGCCATTGGGTGATGGTTGCAATCTTCTTCGGATATACCCTCAACTCTCCTTCCAATCATGTGTCCAAGATATATCAAGGAAGTCTTTCCAAATTCACATTTCCGCAAGTTGGTAATCAATTTATTCTTCCTCAAAGTCTCTAGTACCTGAGTCACATGTGAGAAGTGTTCTTGCCAAGTATTTATAAAGATTAACTTATGTCATCTAGATATACTATTACAAAAGAGTCAATGAAGGGGAGAAGAAAATCATTCATTAGTCTCATAAACATTGCA
The DNA here is from genome assembly GCA_032191745.1 of Picea mariana. NCBI lineage: Eukaryota > Viridiplantae > Streptophyta > Pinopsida > Pinales > Pinaceae > Picea > Picea mariana. The sequence goes on along the minus strand of JASDQU010735838.1, from coordinate 160,181 downwards.
GGTTTATTGCATAATTCAACAGGCATTACTAACCACTCATACAAACCTTGTCTTGTTTTGAACATTGTCTTCCACACTTATTTTGCTTTGATCCTCACTTGGTGGTAACCTGACTTGAGGTCCATCTTAGTGAAGAATTTGACTTGTTGCAGTTGATCCAACAAGTCATCAATCCTTGGCAAAGGATATCTATCCTTGATGGTAATCTTATTCATGGCATGGTAGTTAATGCACATTCTCTAGCTTCCATCTTCCTTTGGTGACATGATGATGGGTGAGCCACATGTTGATGTACTAGCTCTGATGACCCATTGCTCCAACAATTGTTGTAGTTGCTTCTTTACCTCATCTTCTTCAATGATCAACTGCCTATACAGTCCAATATTAGGTAGTGGTGACTCTAGCAATAATTTAATCTTGTGTTCAACCACCCGCTTGGATGGCAGTCCCTAAGGCTCTTGAAACACTTCCATGTAGGCTTCAATGATTTGTTTTAGTTGTTGGTGATGCTCGCCACTACATCCTTCCAAGGATGCCTTCATATCCAACTCATTTCCTTCTCTTTACTGCTTTCCTTCTCTCAAGAACAATAAGAAAAACGTATTTGTATTTCCCATGATTCTTTTGGCCTGATAAGCATTGATAAGAGAGAGATTAGTTGTGTCCTTGTGTGCATTTATGGCATACTCTTTTCTATCCTTGAATAGTATGTACTGGTTATCTCTCCTTCGAAAAATGGCATCCCTCACGTACAAATATGGTCTTCCCAAGATGACTCCACATATGTCTAGAGGAACCACATCTGCAACTACTTCATCAGCAAAGTTTTGATTGATGGAAAACCTAAATTTTCACTGCTTGCTCACTTTCAATTCCACATCTTTCCTTACCCATCCCAAGGGGTATGGATGCGAATTTTCTTCTGTCTCTATCCCAAGCCTCTCAACCAATTACACAGAGATCAAATTGGATTATGAACCAGGATCAAACAAACAATCCACCTTGCTTTGCGCCATGTGGATTTTAATGCATATTGGTGCAATTAATCTTCCCTTCTGGGTCTAAGGTGTTATCCACTCATTCCTCAACATCCACTAATGCCAATGATTTCTTCTTCTTTTTCTGAAAATATTTGGGGCACTTCTCTGGGTACAATTTCCAACAATTCTCTTTAGTGTGTCCCTTTTGACCACGTCCTTTACATTGTTGGGTGGAAGGTGTGTCTTCTTCTATTGTTGTCACAATATTCTTCTCATTCCACTTCTTCTTGTTTTTCTTCTTTTTTTGTTTCTCTTGTTGTTCTACTTGTTTGGGCATACTTGTTTGTTGTTTCTACTTGTCTCCCTTGAGGTATTGTGCTTGAATATTGGCCCCATCAATCATATTTGGTTTAAATAGCATCATTTGTCTACGAATATGAGGTAACAATGCCCCAAAATAATTAACTAATATGTCTGGACTTTTGAGAGAGACTCCCATTTGAATTTCTCTCTTCCTAACCTTTGTCGTGAACTCGTGCATTGATTGCCCTTGTCTCTACTTGAAGTAATGTCATATTATTTGTTAGTGTTCCTCGTATCCTATTGGGTAAGACCAGAATTTGATCATGTCCTTGAACCCTTCCTAATAATTCATTGGAGACTCATTTCCTAGTTCTCTTCTTACTGCATCATTCTCCCACCATGTGAAAACATGGCCTTCAAGATTCAACCAAAAAAAAGAAATTTTTTTTTCCCAATTACTTCATGCACACTAAAGTATACTTCCATCTATTGTAGTCATTGGTTCAACCTCATAACATCTACTCCCCCAACATGTGGATTAATGTACACCTTGGTCTCCACATGGAAAGTTACATGTGTTTTATTGTAGCTACATTATTCAATATTTGGATCAATATTATGCTCTGCCTCTAGCTTATTTTCTTCTCTCATGGGTTCTCCATGACAGGTCTTTGTTAAAGGTGTTTCCCTACATTACACTACCAACAATTGTGACACCATTGTTGTCAATGTGGCAAAATCTACTCAAATTGATCCAACCTAACCTTGGGATCTTCTTCTTCATTTTCTTCATAATGCTCCCCTACCATAATTGGTGCTCTACTTCACTCTAACCCTAGCAAAAAATATTTCCCACTTCTTTTGTATAAACCGATGTAACTTACCATACAGGTCTCACTTGGTGCATTCGAACTTCTTCTCTGATACCATCTAATCTGTAAATTTAATTCTTATATCCTTTTCGTCTCACCAACATGGAAACCTTTGCAAAACAACTATAATTTCATCTCTCTTTGGATGATGAAAAACTCAACCAGCCAAGCCACAAGTCAATTTGTCCCAAAGTCAAGTTGATTGACCACCCGGAAGTCAAGTCGGGTAAATGAAGTCTGACCCACCAAAATGGGATTCTAGTTGACCACCTGGAGGTCAAGACGACTAGATGAAGTTCAACCCACCAAAATGGGAGACCAGTCAACCACCGAGAAGTCGAGTTGACTAAATGGGGTCTCAACAACCAAGCTGGGAGTCTAGTCGCCTAATGTTAGGAAAATCGACCAAATGTAGTAACATGGTTGGATCGAGGGGAATTTGAGTCATATGCAGGTAAATTCGACCAAACAATGAAATAAAATAACCCAAAGAAATGAGTTGACCAACTATTAAAGACAAATATATAGAGGGAGAATTTAATGTTCAACAACAAAGAAAACATCCAAAGGGGAAATTTTGGTAACCCACAACAAATTAAACCATCTTGAAGGCGGATGGGGTAACCAACATCCGATAAAGATGATTGGGCAGTGAATTTGGTAGCGGGTGAAGACAATAAACGTGTATATGGTTCTTGGGTAAATAATAAATGTTTGGGAAGCACTAGATTTCAAAGTATAATTTGTATATGACTTTTGGGCAAATGAAAACGCCCCAACAACATTGGGAACGTGCAGATACACGACCTACATACAAAGTGTAGACACCATCTAGCAGTGAAATTGACTCTGGGAATGAGATAAAATCCCCAATGACTCTTAAAACTATATTATCAACCCCCAAATAAATAACAATGGTTCGGGAAGGAGGGTTGACGATTTCCAACTTCAGAATGAATGTACGGGCATAGTTAAAGAATGGTTGGTATGGCTTATTGGCTCATGGGAACCGTATCAAAGGAAGAGTTAGATCGAATCACAACTGGCATGGATTTCTCCTTACGAAGAAATACACAAAAAAACATTAATTACATTTCACACCATTCATCATTAAATTACAATGCAAACATTTCCTCCCCTAGACAATGAAACAAAAATACAACAAACACACACACATAACTCAAAACTTACCCTGGAAACCCAAAATGGGAAAACCAACATTCTTTTGGCTTCAGTTGGGCTCTTTATGATTCAACAATGGAAAATTTATAGGCTCTCTGTTTCATCTTTATGCTCCTCAATGACATCTGGGTAGCCTCTTTACATCATTCATAGCCAACTCTTATCATGGGGAAACATGATATAGGAGATTGGGTCGACTGGGAGGATAAATCGAAGGTCAGGTGTCCCCAACACTTCAGCTTCTCTCCAGTTTGTTTCTCCTCATTCTTTTTGTTTGGTCTTCTTTTCTCTTAGTGGAAAATATCTCATGAACATTTCACATTTTTCTAATACATTATTTCTTTATGTAAAATAATACAATGCCCAACTTCACATCTCATTTGACTTAGACTACATTGAATACAAAAGTGGACATCAATTGTGATGGCATGGGGCCCTTCACGCCAACAATTTGATCTCCTTCATCGTTCATAACCTTAAATATTTCCCATGTTGATCTTCCTAGAGCTTGTGTCGATAGCCCATTGTTCTTGTCGGATCCAATTCAGATCATTTATAGTAGAGTATAAATCACTTTGAGCTACAAAACCAAATTTTCACTTACCCTCAAGATATTAGAAGTTGTGTCAATAAGTGCATGGTTATCTTTGTTCCATTTTGCAACATGCCTTCAAATTGTGGAAAAAATAATGTATCAGAAGATGATTATGGTGTCAAATGGTGGAAACTATATCTTTTAAGAAAAAGGGTTGTGTCATAGTAAAATTTAGCATTAATGTGTGATTGACAAATTTATGTCAAACAAGAGAGAGTTAGTTACTTCACAAAATCTTTGCAGGTTCTTACACAAGCTTAGTAAGTGGAGAATAAACAACATGATTGTAAAGCAAGGCCCCTTGACAACCCTCTATTACCTTATAGTGGGATGGAAAATTGAAGATATAAGTAGTTAGGAAAATAATGAATTCAAGGGAGAAAAATGTATAAGATAACAATTGCTACCTCATTCACTGATATAGGTGATAGTCTCCATTTCATCATCAATGCATCTAGATACACCTACAACTCTTGTTGTGATATGAAATTCTTTGAAATTAATATCTTGATAACATAACAAATAACACTTTATCATGTACAAAGGCTTTCATGATTACATTCCTTCAAAAATACCCTAACTAAATTCATGGAATCCTATTTTTACACTTCCATGGTTGCTTTTGTCCATATATGTGTATCTCTCATGGCCAAGTAATGGCCAATACACTAAGGTAGGTAAAAAAATTTGTGTGTTGTTTTTCACTTTCACTTTTCCATCTAGACTATGATTAATATTATATATTAGTGTTGGTCTATTCAAAAAATTATATTTTGCATCCAACAACTTTTTAACAACTTTCGTATCCTTAAATATAAAGCCTCTCGACCCCATGAATTAAAGAATATTTTAATATGTGTCTAGGGAAAAAAAAACAATAGTCAATGGTGGTCTGTTTAATCAATAAAAAATGGGCCATTGTTAAATCCCACAAGAATTCAAGTCTCTCTAAAGAAGATTCCTCTTTTAGGATTTTATTGAATAAAAACTTATGGTTACTCATCTGGTGATATTCTTGATGGGGTCTAGAGTGCTCCCATAGCATGATCCATATATTGAGGGATCAGATCCGAAAAGATTGAATGACAAGAGAGGGGGAGAGAAAACATGCAAATCTGCCATGAAATTAATCAAGGACCTCAACGTAGTTGGCTAGGACTCTAAGATATGGTTCTGGAACTCTAGCTACTCAAATCGGAGTCTTGCATTCTAATTTCTTCAAAATTGACAAAAATTTGCAGGTATTCTTCCCGCGTATTTTCTTCATGCTCCCATGTAGCATCTTTAGGACCGTAGCAGGTACATTGAACCTTTACCAACCTTATGGCTTTGTTCCTGGGCACTTTGACTTTCTGGTCCAGGATGTGTACTAGTTCCACCCATAAATCCCCTTCGTACTCCACCTAGATCACATTCCAATCAATTATATGGTTACGGTCAAGTAGATATTTATTTAATAATGACACATGAAATACATTATGCACTCTCATGGATGCAGGCAATGCTAACATGTATGCAACTGGCCCTATCTTTTCTAATATTTCAAATGGTCTACAATATCTTGCTGCCAACTTTGGGAAACTTCCTAATATTAGCAAACTTCTTTTCGCCTTCACTTTTAAGAACACATGTTATCCCAATTTAAAATATCTAAACACTTTATTCTTGTTGCATAACGTTTATGCATGTCATGGGCAGCCTTTAAATTATGCTTGATCTTTGTCATCTACTCTTTCATTTCTTTTAACAAATATGACCCAACAATTGTTACGCTTATGTGATTATCCCAAATCATTGGCGTATTAGATTTCCTACCATACAATGCTTCAAATGGGATCAGTTTTAATGAGGCTTGATACCCATTATTATAGGAAAATTTTACTAAATAAATATAAACTTCTCATTTTGATGCGTGTTCCATCACATACATTCTAAGCATGTCCTCAATTATTCTATTAGTCCTCTTTGATTTCCCATCTGACTCTGGGTGATACGTTGTACTAAAATTTTGATTTGTCCCAAATCCCTTGAACAAACCCTTCCAAAAATTGGAAGTGAACTTTGGGTCTCTATCTGAAACTATTTCCTTAGGCACTTCATGTAGCCTGACAACTTCCTTCATGTATATTTCTGCAATATATGTTTCCTTGTGTGTAGTCTTTACTGGAATAAAATGTGATGTCTTAGTCAATTTATCCACCACCACCATGATGGGATCATGTTGCTTCATTGTTATGGGTAGCTTTGTAATAAAATCAATTGTAACTACTTCCCACTTCCATTCTGAAATGGGTAATGGCTACAATAACCTAGTTGGACGCATATGCTCTATCTTCACTTTCTGGCATTCTAGACATCTGGTTATGTAATTAGCCACTTCTTTCTTCATTTCCAGTCAAAAATATTGGCTTCTCATTGCTGCAATTGTATTATGACATCATGGGTGCCTGACGTATGGCACATTATGCATTTTCTTCAAAAATGCATTTTTCAATTCATTGGAATTTGGCACATATAGTTTTCCTTTGTACATGAGAACTCCATCTTCTTTCATCTCATAATAATTTAAAAAATTCTGAGAATTACCTTGTTGCTATGTTTCTTTTACTTTTAGATATTGTTCATCTGAATTTCTTGATGCAATAATTTTATCTTTCATATCAATGTTGTACATGCTAATGGTTGCAATATGCACTTCATGAGCTCTCCTGTTGAGTGCATCGGCCACTTGATTTTCCTTGCCTTTTATATGCTTAATTTCAAAGTCATACTCACTTATAAATTTCATCCATCCAGTTTTCCTGGCATTTAATGTTGGTTGTCTA
>JASDQU010735838.1:139521-153404 GCA_032191745.1 Picea mariana | reverse complement strand
ATCTTTCATATCAATGTTGTACATGCTAATGGTTGCAATATGCACTTCATGAGCTCTCCTGTTGAGTGCATCGGCCACTTGATTTTCCTTGCCTTTTATATGCTTAATTTCAAAGTCATACTCACTTATAAATTTCATCCATCCAGTTTTCCTGGCATTTAATGTTGGTTGTCTAAACAAATGTTTTAGACCACGGTGGTCTGTCCTTAGCTCAAATTTCCTCCCCATGAGGTAATGTCTCCACATTTTTAATGCATGAACAATTGTTGCTAATTATAGATCGTGGGTAGCATAATTCATTTCATTCTCTTTTAATTTTTCAGGATTCATAGCATACCACATGATCTTTTTAACCGAGGACTCCACTGAGCCCTTCCTTGCATGCATTAGTGCACACAAAAAAAAATTCATCTGGATCTGCAATCTTCAAGATCAGTGCGCTTGTCAACATGTATTTCAATTGTTGAGAGTTTTCTTCACACTTGGAATTCCATTCAAACTTCACTCCCTTATTTTGCAAAGAAGTGATTCGGATTGCAATCTTTGAAAACCCCTTTATGAATCTTCGGTAATAACCAGAAATACCCATGAACGATCTAACCTATGTGACATTTCTTGGATTTGGCCATCCTCTAATGGCCTCTATCTTCTCAAGATCAACTACTATCCCTTATACTAAAATTATAATCCCCAAGTAGTGAATCTTGTTTTGACAAAATATGCACTTACTTAGCTTAGCATATAGTTTGTTTTCTCTCAAAACTTGCAATACCATTCTTAAATTTTGCTCATGTTCCTATTCGGACTTAGAGAAAATGAGTATATCATCTAGGAACACAATTAAAAATTTGTCCAAGTATTCCTTGAACACTCCATTCATAAGGCACATAAAAACAATTGGGGCATTTTAAAGTCCAAATGACACTACCGTGAATTCATAATCCTCGTATTTTGTCATGAATGTTTTCTTGTTGATGTCTTCTTCCTTTATCCTCACTTGATGATAACCTTATCTCAAGTCAATCTTCGAAATTATTCTTGCACCTTTCAACTGATCAAATAGATCATCAATCCTTGGCAAAGGATATTTGTTCTTTATGGTGACCTTATTTAGCTATTTGAAATCAATACACAGCCTTAAGTTTCCATCTTTATTCTTTACAAAAAGAACCAGGGCTCCCCAAGGTGACACACTTGGGTGTATGTACCCCTTCTTTAACAATTCTTCAAGATCAAACTGCAACTCTTTCAACTCTGGTGTGTCCATTCTGTAATGTGTCTTGGACACTGGGGAAGCTCTTGGCACTAAATCAATAGAGAAATCAATGTCTCTCTTTGGTGGCAATCCTGGGATCTCCATAAAAACATCTTCAAAATCCCTCAAGACTGGATGGTCTTCAATGCTTTCCCCTTTATCTTTGGTTTCCTATTCCATATGGGCTGCAAAAATCTGACATCCCTTCCTGAAACTCTTTTTCAACTGCATAGTTGAAATCTCTCTAATGGATGCATCTCTTGGAATGCCTTGAATATTTCCTTGCTTCCCTTCTTCATCAAGACATGTAATTGTCTTGTTGTAACAATCTAGGACATCATGGTGTTTTTCCAACTAATCCATGCCAATTAAACAATCATATGAAACCAAAGGTATAATGTTCACATCTACCTTTGTATTGATTCCATTCATGTTTATCGGACAATATTTAACTAGCTCATTGCTTTTCCTCTTAGCTTCTGTAGATAACTTAATTAACCAAGATTATGTATGCTTACTCCTTTGCAAGTGAAAGATTTCAACAATGTTAGAGTTTATGTAACTATGGATAGCTCCAAACAGTTAAAATTTCTATGGGTTGGTTATCAATCTTAACTTCCGCTTCAATAATGGGGAATTGATATTCTGATTGCTTGTTGTCTAAGGCTGCAAAAATCCTTGAGATGTTTCCTCCCATGTCTTCCACTGTTTCATCCTCTAGAGGTTGTGGAAAGTCCTCATTATTTATCCTTTGTGAAGAAATTCTCTATATAAGGGATTTCCCTCACATCCCCAACATTTCACATGATGCTACCTCAACCTTTTCTCAAATGAATCTGCAGTCTTGTGCTCATTTTGGGATGAATGGCCTTGCTAATTTTCTTGGGAGTTGTCCTTAAAATATGGTGTCTTGACACCTTTCTTCCTTTGATCCTTTTTCCCTTTCATCTTGTCATTCCAATCTTTTTGGAAAAATGGCCTTCCTCTGCTCTACTCATAAAGATGTTTTTCTCTTCTTATGGCTTCCCCCAAAGTCTTGGGGTTATCATATTGTATCTTGTCACTGTAGAAAGAGGGTAACCCACTTAGAAACCTTTCAATGGATTTTGACATTCTCGTCCTTTATGAAGTCAACATACTTCAATAATTCAAAGAACCTCTTCTCATATTCATCCATTGTCATGCTTCCCAACTTGAGTTCAAAGAACTATTTCATCTTCCTTTCATAATAATGCTCAGAAAAATATTTCTCTTGGAAATATCTTTTGAACTACCTCCATGAGTTTCTCTTCTCATTAAGGTGTTTGTCTTTCTTAAGTTGATCCCACCACATAGTTTTCTTTCCTTGCAAGTGGTACGTGGAAATTCTATATTCTACCAAGGAGGGGTAATCATGCAGCTGGAAATATTTATTCATTTCTAACAGCCAAGTCTCAATCTATTCTCCTTTATTGTGCTCACCATTGAAATTTGGTGGCTTAATCTTCTTGATTTCACCTTGCAAGATGTCTGCCTCAAGCCTTCTCCTTTGCCTCCAAACATGTGACACACTTGGTTTGCTCCTTGGCCCTAAAATTGCATGAGTTCTTCTGGTGTACTTCCTTGTAGAATGATGGCATCTTCTCATGTTTCTTGACTTCCTGTCATTACCATGGTCATCCCTTTTTCTTTGGGATCTAAATACTAACACTTGTATAACACTAGTTGCTTGCTTGGTGCCAGAGTCTTTGTTGAATTTCTTATGCAACACATTTAAGCTCTCAATTATCTCTTCTTGATCCTTCCTAATCATTTCATTGTCATCTATATAGATCTGCACTTCCCTATGAAGGCTTCTCATAGTTACAACCTCTTGCCTGTATATTCTTCCATTGGACTCTATCTCAACATTTCCCATGCTGACATGAAGACCTCTGATCTCTTCTTCATGGATGTGAGATCCATAAGAATCTTCCATACCTTTAGTCCTCATATAAGAACCAAATTTTCTTTCATGTATCTTTAATTATACAAGAAATGTGCATGTAATAATTATTGTTAGAACATGCATACATAAAACATTTCATCATTTAGCTTAGAGGTTAATTCTTGATCAATTTATGAAGGACACAATGCACCAATTCAAATTTTGATTCCTTGGATGCATTCCCATATGAAACATATTTCCAATGGTTGTACTCATGCCTCAATCTGAGTTCTGAGTGAAAAGTTACAACATTCATAAGCTGTAATTTCCCACTCATTTACTGCTACAAAAATATATTTATTACTTTCTGAGAAATTTTAGTGCCCGGATAAAAATTTTGGGCTGAAAAATTTCTTCTACTCCTCAATACCTTTCCAATGACCATTTGTTTTCTCAAATCCAAGCTCCAAGCTAAAAGTTATGGTCCGAAGAAGTTTAGGTTGTTTTACCCAATTTACCCTTGTATGCTACAAGTGACTTATTTTTCTTCCTGCACATTTTTACATACCCAAATCCTAAATATAGCACCATTGTTGTCTTCTATGGATCATAATCTTTCAATAGACCGCTCTTGTGCTCCAAACGGACCTATGAATAAGGAGTTATTCCCTCTGGAAGTAATCTGGTGCAAAAAATTTACCCTTACTGTTTTGGTTGTAACTTTCTCATACAAGATCTGTTTTGCACCTGGAGTAGCTCATTGGATATCTCTCTCTGAGTTCTTTTATTTGAGCTACAGAGACAAATTTTACTTTGTTACAGTCTATACAATCTCTTCTCGTGGGTTTTGATTGGCTAAAAACGTCGTTTAGGGCCTCAAAATCGCCTTGCAAGTTAATGACCTTCAAAAATATGAAAAATTCAAAACTTTTTCATATAAAATAGACTCTTTTATTGTTGTGTTTTAAATCTGAGTCATTGATCTCAAATCACAATATGAGTTGTTGATCCACGCTCCATCGACGATTATTTGATCGTCGATTCTCACTGCCCAACCAAACTTGTCTACAAACCTCCCTGATGCTTAATCATTGGAAATTGACCGTCGTTCATTTCTCTTGGAAAACAATTGCAATAAATTGTTAAACCAGCCAACCCGACCAATGGCCATCGTCCATCGGTGATCCCATTGACTGTCAAAAACAATTCCTCAATTTGGTCGACCCAACCATCGGTCGTTTGCCACTTCTGGGATGACATGCCAAATGTTGACTTAGCATTACACGTCATCCTAAGGTGTGAACTTGGCTAAAGTGGCACAACACATGTATGTTGACATGGCATGAAACCTGGATGTTAACGTGGCATGACACGTCAGCACCCTCTATCCTTAATCGGCCATTGGTCGTTTCTCTTAGATGACTCAAACACCTCGTTGAATCAAGCGACACCCAACTATCGACCCATCATCCATTGAAAAATTCTCTTGTTCAATCGAGACAATCCATTGAATAGGCCGACACCTGACCATTGGCCCATCATCCATCAGTGATTTCCTTTGGCCAAATGGACACCTCGCTGAATCGGCTGATGCCCAACCATCAACTCATCAGCCATCGATGATTCCTATTGGCAACCAAACACTTTGCCAATCCAGTCAACTCAACCATCGATCATCGGTCATTGGTGACTAAAACACTTCACCAATCTATCCAACCTGACCATCGGTCATAAGTGACTTTCGTTGGCAATCTCCAACACTTAGAAATTTTGATTAAAACTCTAATTAATCTGGGTCATCAATCTCCCATCCAAGATGATCTGGATCGTCGATCAGCTCCAGCTTCCCAACCTTCGAAAACTTATCCAGACCGTTGATTTGTCTCCACTTCACAAACCTCTAAATCGAATCATGGTCGTTGATCGACCTCAACCTCCCAACAGTTGAAAATGAATCCTTGTCGTTGATCTACTCAACCTTTCAAACGACCAAAACCTTATGAATTTTTAAATTTATTAAAGTGAATATGGGTTGTTGATCTCGAGATCAAACACGATCTCGACTGTCGATTCACCAAACTTTCTACAACTCTACAACTTCCATTAAAACATGAAAATCAACCATTCCAATTCGAATTTAACTCTGCAATTTTGCAAATTGGCTCCATTGAACCTCCTAAATAGTTATGAGTCCTTTAAACTTGAATTGTTCTCACGAATTTGAGGATTTTGCTCTGATTTTTCTCTATTTTTCCCCAAATATGTAACAACAAATTTGCCCAATTCACATTCGTCTTGGCCCATACAAGCCCAGTGTTTGAACCCGAGGCTCTAATACCATAATGTAATGTCCCCCAACCCAATTGAGGAACATTAATGTGCAGAATACTCATAAAAATTACAAGTTATGCTAACTAATTGATTTCATGTAGCTTAACAACTATGAATTACAACAAGATTTAGATATTTTTTGCTACCATTAATTAAATGCATCTACATCATTCTAAAAATGACATGAATGCGGCTTGAAATAACTCAACACAAAAATATATAATCTTGTTCAACAAAAAAGTTAGTACACAACAATTTAACTCATAAACACAAGACAATAGTAGATAAACACTTATATTTTATGTTGTGCAACTAGCTACTTAGGACGGACGTTACACCCAACCATAGAATTTTTGTTCCAAATCTCAACAACAATTCATCCCCAAGTTAGATCTAGCAATCCACAAAAGAGGGTGGTCTCTTGTTGTCCACTCACAACTTAGAAATCCCACAACACACTAGTATTCTCCTACAACCATCTTGATTTTCCACCAGCTCTCTTCCTCTCGACCTGCCCAACCCATGGAATGTACCCCTTCATTGATCTCAGTCCCTTAGGTGTCCCATTCATTTATCAATGTCTCTCTGGCACAGGTAACCAGGTTTCTCTCTATTGGGAACTCAAGGGAACTCACTGCTAGGAAAACTACCAGCAAAAACAACAGCAAACACTTGTTGTTACAGTGCAACTCACACAGGAGTTCACTCTTCATGCCTGGCAACCTGGCTCTTCAATCTTCAGCTCCAAAATGCTACAAAAACACTCCAGCATGTTGTAGAATTCTCCCTCCATGGTTGCTCTAGCTCCAAGCTCTCTTTCTTTTTCTCCACTTGTTGCTCATGTGCAAACATTGACTCTTCAAATAACTATTGTAGCCTCCCATACGAATTTCCTCTCCTTTGGCTTGTTTGTTTAACTCACACACTTCCCCAAGATGATTATACCCAGCCCTCGTGCTTCCAATAACTATAGGATGTGACTTATCACACCCACCCTCTTACATGCATTCAATGATTGGATTTTGGAACACTCAATTAGAAGATAGAGTTTTATATATAATGATAATGAAATTCATCAATGTGAGTGGAATTAATAGACATGGGTATTTCCCCCTTGGACCCCTCTTGGTCATTCTCCTAGACCCTCCCTTCTCTTGTGGATTAATTCATCCCCCATCTCTGTCCATATCCCCTTAGTAGTTGGCATCAAATTTTATTATTAAAACTTAGAAATACATTTCTCATATACATCACTTTGGTCGTAGCCACACATTATATCAACATTAAGCATTAATTAAAATAGGGATTATAGTGGGGATGTTATATTACCTTTTTATAAGGTGTCTTTTTAACAAAGTCAATTTTGATTAGGTTTGACTTCGTCAATTACATATATGTCAAGTTCCATTTTACATAAAAATATGAATTTATGACTTACACATCCAAACTTATACTATAATCCCCCCTAAGATTCAGATCAATCCTCCCCCCTTAGAAAATGATGGTCCCCATCATTTCACCCATGCTAAAAAAAAGAGACCCCATTATGTTCATCATACCCTCATGATTACAATGTGTTGAGTGCCAATGAAGAGAAGGGTTTTGTGTGGTTAACCCAGAATCGTGTTTGTGGATGACCCATAATTGGGTTGGCAATGGAAAGAATTTTGTTGATGTCAATTACAATTTATGGAGTATTTTACATGGGTAAAAAATTACAATAGGATTTAATAAATCCAAAAAATAAAAATTGAAATGAAAAAAAACATATTTTTCTTGCGGCATACCTCTAGCTACAATTTTGTTCATATCTTTTTATACAAATGATGAAATAAATTTATGTTGAAGACCCATTTGAGGTATTGAAGAGATATTTCCATTTATATAAGATAATTTCTCTATTGTATCATGTGGAGTGATAAAACTCTTCCTAAAACTCAAGGGACGTACTATCGCATTGTTTTATAGACCTTTGGTACTCCAATCAATCATATCTCACAAAACAGGAAACGAAATGAAATTCCGTAAAAAAAAACCATTTGAGCCAATAGAGAATAATTTAAAATGAGCTATAGTACACCCTCTGAAATGCTCTGTAGAGGTTGTGGCACCTACATTAAGTCTGCAGAATATAGTTTCCCTGTATTTCATCCATTATTATGCTCCTATGGCGGCCATAGAATTGTAGATAAGATGAGAAATTGATGGCATGAGATCGCCCAAGATTCCAGATGTTGCATGTATATTTTTAAGTTGTAAAATGGTTGCATGAATCTGCAATAATGTTGAATATGAGAGAACCGAGTGTAGAGGGCCACAAAGGATGTTAAGGGTTTGTAGAGAAGAATGGGTTGTTGTAAAGGCCATAGAACCTCCATGAGTAGCATGGAAACCTTGCAAAATTTCTGAAAATGTTGCAGACCAATAGATGTAGTGAATCCATCTAAGGATTCTCCTACAATGGTAAATGAAGTTCCGAGGGAATAAAAACCATGTAATGCCTATGGACCTATTGTGATACTTACAATGTATGTCCCAACAAATGGACTCCGAGAGTGCCAAAAGGAGGTTGGATATTGTTGCAAAAATTTGAACCTAAAATATGCTTCAAACCCTTGTTCCCATGGAGTAGTAACCCGCTCTGATACCAATAATCTAGATCTTAAGGGATAAGACCTGAAAGGATTGAATGTCAAGAGAGGAGGAGAGGAAACATGCAAATATTCCATGAACTTAATCACAAAAACATTGATGAAAGTCCATGAATTGAATAAACCACAAAAAAATGAGAAAGATAGAGATTTGGAGAAGAAGGATTCCATTAAGAAGAACCATTACATGCAATTAGGCTAATTTTGGGACATCTCCTTCCCACAATTCACTCTCTTCCTATTGCCTTTTTATAAAGAGTTTTTTTTACGAAGTCAATTTGATTAGGTTTGACTACGTCAATTACATATCTATCAAATTTTCTTTTACATAAAGATATGAATTTATGACTTATACATCCGAACTTAGACTATAATCCCCCTAAGATTCGAATCATAATATTATTGTCCTTTTAGATGCATCATCCTTGAAACTCATCCTATAATGTTTTAGTGATGTCTCTCATTAAATACTTATATTCCCTTTCATAATATATTTAATTTTAAATATATTTACGCCGAAAGGCGTACACCCATTGACAATGGGCACATTTAATAGGTTTTTAGTGCTTAATCAGTTTTGTATGGACAAGATTAAATATTGATGGAATATTCTTAGCCGTCCCAATAAATCAATGGTTGTGATTTCAACCACTAACTTCCTCACTATTATAAAGACATTTGTTTACATGTTTATTTTTTTACTTTTACTTGATCATATTTAAAATTTACTATGGTGGCTAGTTGATTGCCACGTCTAAGTGATTAACAAAGATTAAGGTTTTTTTATAGAGTGGAGAGATATGAATCCGTGTTTCATTTTCTAAGCCAGCCAAAACCTTTCAGCGTTCACCAACCACAAGTTTACAAATGTGCTAGTGTATCTTCATCTTACATAAGGGATTCAATCACTTAATATAGTATGGTTGTTTTGTACACTATTTCTTCCATTTACATTTATTATATTAGTCATATAACTTTTCGTTTACTTGTATTCTTCTTTTATGTCGTAGCTTATTGTATCTCACTAGTGTTTTTCATTATTACAATCTCAAATTTCTTAGATGAATTTCTTCGAAAATTGTCTTACCAGATTATAAAAAGAAGATGGTGTATTTAAGGTGAGTTTATTCTCCATTTGCCAAGTGTAATAAGTTTGTACATAATATTGTAATTTTTTCCAGGTTCGACATAGATATATCCATCACACTTATGCACTAAAGCTTCCATGATAGGAGCCTTTTCCTTAAAAGGTGTAGGTATTAGGTAAAAGGTGTAGGTTTAAGTTGTGGTTTTTATTTTGTTTTGGCTGATGGAATACTTGCATAGAGTTTGAAAGCTTAAGGAGAAGTATACTTAGATTTTTTTCAAATACTTAGATTTTTTTCAATAATCTTTCAAGCGCAGATTCTAGAGGTTTTTCAATATATTTGGCGCTATTCACCAAGTTCGAGTTAATTGCCCTCCAATTTCATATATACAAGGGTTTCCCGTTAGATGCATAGCCACTAGGATATTTAAAGTTTATTACAAGTAGGATTTAAAAATTAAATTTAGCCTTATCGGGGAGTTTAGTTGGTTGGCTGGTCGTTGTCAAGATTTTGAGCCTATCTCACGAGGTCGTGGGTTCAATTCTTTGGGTTTAGTGGATAGATTGACAATACTAATACTTCACAGTGTTTTATTTTATTTATCAATTTTTTATACTAACAATTTATTTTATTTATCAATTTTTTATACTAACAAAATTTAAGATAATCTATTTAGTATATAAAAGTGATAAATTAAAGAAAAATTAGATAATTTTATATATATTAAAAGATAAAAAAAAAAAAAATAATAATTTATCAATTTTATATATTAAAAAAATTTAAAATAATCTATCTAGTATATAAAATTGATAAATTAAAGATAAATTAGATAATTTTATAGTGTTTTATTTTATTTATCAATTTTTTATATTAACAATTTATTTTATTTATCAATTTTTTATACTAACAAAATTTAAGATAATCTATTTAGTATATAAAATTGATAAATTAAAGAAAAATTAGATAATTTTATATATATTAAAAGATAAAAAAAAAAAATAATAATAATTTATCAATTTTATATACTAAAAAAGTTTAAGATAATCTATTTAGTATATAAAATTGATAAACTAAATATAAATTAGATAATTTTATATATATTAAAACATAAGAAAATTGGCTTTAATTTATCAATTTTATATACTAAAAAAATTTAAGATAATCTTTTTAGTATATAAAATTGATAAATTAGATAATTTTATATATATCAAAAGATAAGAAAATTGGTTTTAATTTATCAATTCTATATACTAAAAAAATTTTAGATAATCTTTTTAGTATATAAAATTGATAAATTAAAAATAAATTAGATAATTTTATATATATTAAAAGATAAGAAAATTGGTTTTAATCACTATAATGTTTATTTTTTTATATTTTTTAATAAAATTTAAAAAAATTATAATATTCAAAATTATTCACTTGGTTTTAAACTTTAATTACTATAATTTTTATTTTCTTATATCTTTTTAATAAAATTTAAAATATATATAATATTTTATATCTTTTTAATATATAAAATTGATAAATTAAAGATAATTTTTTTAGTATATAAAATTGATAAATTAAATAATTTTATTTTTTTTAATTTATCAATTTTATATACTAAAAAATTTAAGATAATATTTTTAGTATATAAAATTGATAAATTAAAGATAAATTAGATAATTTTATATATATTAAAAGATAAAAAAAATGGTTTTAATTATTATAATGTTTATTTTCTTATTTTTTTAATAAAATTTAAAAAAATTATAATATTCAAAATTATTCACTTGGTTTTAAACTTTAATTACTATAATTTTTATTTTCTTATATTTTTTAATAAAATTTAAAATATATATAATATTTTATATCTTTTTAATATATAAAATTGATAAATTAAAGATAATTTTTTTAATATATAAAATTGATAAATTAAATAATTTTATTTTTTTCCATTTATCAATTTTATATACTAAAAAAATTTAAGATAATTTTTTAATATATAAAATTGATAAATTAGATAACTTTATATATATTAAAAGATAAGAAAATTGGTTTTAATCACTATAATGTTTATTTTCTTATATATTTTTAATAAAATTTAAAAAATTATAATATTCAAAATTATTCATTTGGTTTTAAACTTTAATTACTATAATTTTTATTTTCTTATATCTTTTTAATCAAATTTAAAATATATATAATATTTTATATCTTTTTAATATATAAAATTGATAAATTAAAGATAATTTTTTTAATATATAAAATTGATAGATTAAATAATTTTATATATATTAAAAGATAAGAAAATTGGTGTTAATCACTATAATGTTTATTTTCTTGTATTTTTTAATCAAATTTAAATAAAATATAATATTCAAAATTAATGTTTATTTTCTTGTATTTTTTAATAAAATTTAAATAAAATATAATATTCAAAATTAATGTTTATTTTCTTGTATTTTTTAATAAAATTTAAATAAAATATAATATTCAAAATTATTCATTTGGTTTTAAACTTTAATTACTATAATTTTTATTTTCTTACATCTTTTTAATAAAATTTAAAATATATATAATATAAAGAAAATTGGTTTTAATCATTATAATGTTTATTTTCTTATATTTTTTAATAAAATTTAAAAAAAAAAAATATTCAAAATTATTCACTTGGTTTTAAACTTTAATTATTATAATTTTTATTTTCTTATATCTTTTATCTTTTTAATAAAAGTTAAAATATATATAATATTTTATATCTTTTTAATATATAAAATTGATAAATTAAAGATAATTTTTTTATATAAAATTGATAAATTAGATAATTTATATATATTAAAAGATAAGAAAATTGGTTTTAATCACTATAATGTTTATTTTCTTTTATTTTTTAATAAAATTTAAATAAAATGTAATATTCAAAATTATTCACTTGGTTTTAAACTTTAATTACTATAATTTTTATTTTCTTATATCTTTTTAATAAAATTTAAAATATATTTAATATTTAATATCTTTTTAATATATAAAATTGATAAATTAAAGATAATTTTTTATATATAAAATTGATAAATTAAAGATAATTTTTTAGTATATAAAATTGATAAATTAAAAATAAATCAGATAATTTTATATATATTAAAAGATAAAGAAAATTGGTTTTAATCACTATAATGTTTATTTTCTTATATTTTTTAATAAAATTTAAAAATATATATAATATTCAAAATTACTCACTTGGTTTTAAACTTTAATTACTATCATTTTTATTTTCTTATATCTTTTTAATAAAATTTAAAATATATATAATATTTAAAATTATTAACTTAATTTATATTGATATCAATTCAAAATCTTTACCTAAAACACTTCATATTAACATTTTTCATATACAAAATATATTAATTTATTTCAATTTTATTTGATTTTAAAAATAATTTCATTACGAATAAAAAATATAATTGATATCAATTCAAAATCTTTACCTAAAACACTTCATATTAACATTTTTCATATACAAAATATATTAATTTATTTCAATTTTATTTGATTTTAAAAATAATTTCATTACGAATAAAAAATATATGCATTATATAACTAGATTGTCAAAATCATTAAATTCACATTATATTACATCATGCAATAATTTATGAGAAAGTTAAATAATTGGACAAACCATAATTGTTATTTGAGTTTAGTTGTAATGGTTTGTGCAAGTGACATGTTGAACTTTTAAATGAGCAAGCTATCCAAAAAACCTCTACTTTCTACAAAATTTGGTTTACCCCACAATTTGAGTTACCCTATTGATTTGTGCAAGTGACAAGTTGAACTTTTAAATGAGCAAGCTATCAAAAAAGCCTAGACTTTCTACAAAATCTCGTTTACCCCTAATACCATCCTCAAAATGAGGGGAAGTGTCTGGTGATTTTCCCTGTGCTCTATTCCAAAGTAAAAAAACAAATAAGTATATTCTCTTAGAGTAACTCTAAGATTTATTCTTTTCCTTTTATGGATAATTATATTACTTTGCTTTCCCCATTTGATAGAGTATATGAGTTTCAGAGCGTTGGGTGGGAAAGGGTGATTTTCTAGTAACGGGTATCATTTTGAACCTTCGAAGCTCAACAATGGCGAAACCTGCAACTATTTTGGGGGACTTGGACCTTTCAACAATATATATTAGTTGTTGGCCTTGGAGGTTTCAAGTTTTGGTTGGGGTGGTCCTTATGGGTAACTCGACTTAGGAGGTACCTATTGTTTTTTCTTCAGAGCCTAGGTCCTTACTCTTTGGGAGCTTAAGTTTATTTCTATGGTGGACTCAGGCTATGGTTCCGGTTTTTTTTATTAACTCTGACCAGTGCTTTGGTGGTTAGCAGTGATTTGCTTCTCCTATTGTCAGGTCTTAGTTATTTTAGCGGTGGTTTTATCCTTGACTTTAGTGATAGGTACTTTCTTCTGAGCTAATATCTGTCAACTCGGAGCTTGTTTTTTGAACCTTAGTTTCTTTGATTAGTGGGACCCTGGTTTTTTGTTTTTTCGTTGGTAGTGCGGGACTCTCCATGCCTCGGGTTATGGTTTAAGATCGTTCTTTAAGAGCCTGTCGAGATCGATGTCACCTAGCCATGAGGTGTTCAGTTGGGGTTGGACGTTTTGTGGTGAGTCAC
>JASDQU010735838.1:99930-111130 GCA_032191745.1 Picea mariana | reverse complement strand
AGTGAGCTCTCCTGGAGGAAGTCCAGTAGCAGCTACAGAGCTCTAAGAATTCATGATCCATCATGTTGTTGAATCCTTGAAAAGGGAGGTGTAGCAGCCGATGGACTATGTGACAATGAAGGTGTACACTCCTAGGGTGGAACATGCATGTGGGGAATGAGAGTCTATGAGTTGTGGGTGTAAGTGGCTGCTTGGAGGAATTCCTTCCTGTTGAACTATGTGACTTCCCTGTCGACCTTGCCTAGCCTAGTAATCCCTTTCACGGTGGATTTTAGTCCCAGCTTGGGGGTGACCCATTGCTGAGAGTGAGGAGCAATGTGGTCTATGGCTGGGAGGTTCATGGAAGGTCTGCACGCAGTTGGTGGTCTTCTATTAAAAGATAAGTGCCACTTCTATGTTCATTTGCATGATGTGTAATTGTACATGTGATATAATTGACGAGTAATGCCTGGATATATTGTATATGTTGTGTGTGTAGGCTTACTGTTATTTTTGCATTAATCTGTGTATTATTAGAACATGTTGTATGTATATGTTTATATATAGGTAGATGATAATTGTCATTTCTATGTTTATATGGATGTGTATGATGTTTTCGCAAGTATCTTTGTATGGCATATCCCAGTAGATTAAGGCTGGGGCTGTCACAAATTGGTATCAGAGCGAAAAGTATGTTAACGAGTGGTGTTGCCCGGCCTGTTGGTGGTTGGGGACATTACAATTTGGGTATACCTTTTATGTGTTCTATGTATCGATAGATTGTTCATATGAGGCAGGATTTTCGTGGAACTGATGTGGACGAGGTATGTGAGGGGACTTTGTTGGATAGGTCAATGCGACAAGATTCATCGTGAGTGGACTCTTGATCTGAAAATGATAAAGACTTGTATTCTTGAAAATATTTGCAAGTTTTAATTCAAGTGTTCTTATGCAAATGGATCAATTTTGCAAACACAACTTTTAAAGAAATTACATATTCAATATGCCTATAATCAACAGCAAATAACAGTGAACAGAAAACACATAACACAGCAAATGATAAAGGAGTTCACCCCTCTCTTGGGCTACATCTCTTGGTCCAACTTCCAATGGATCTTTTGTATTATTTGCTCAAAGTGATAAAATATGTGCTTTACAATGCTCAAAATTCCAAATAGATGGCTCCAATGGCTTCAGAACATCCAAAAACCCCTAGCTGGGCTTTTTCGGCACCTCGTTTGGCCACAAATTGAAGAGGATAGGCTTCCTGGAAGTTCCCCTTCAAAATTGTTGTCTCTAGATCACCAAAATGCACCTCTGCCTCCTCAACCTAGCCCCGACGTGAATATTTGTGTTAAAACCTAGCACTGGGTGCAACCGCAAAACGGTGCGAACTGTAGGACGGTTAGGGTGTGCCTAGCCCCTAACCACCAAAATCATGGACATATGGGTCACCATGTGACCGCGCACTCATACAAAAAGGGGCCAAGGGTTTAAAACATATGGTAACGGTCAGAATGTGCGCACGTCGGTGGTTACATGACATATAAATATGACCGGGGGCCGGGGCTAAGCCCCGGCCCGGACCGCGCCCCAAATCACAACATTTGCAATTCAAATAAATTAAAATCCATATATATATTAAGAACCATAGGTGGGCGCGCCAGTTGGGCGACCTTTCCCAAAACTCTTCCCTTTGCCCGGAGGTCACGGGGTCGAGTCCTGCCGACTACATAAGTTTTAAACCACTGTTCAGGTGACACGTGGCGGCCATTGATTGGGCCACATGTCACCATTCCATTCACCACAAACATGCCACGTGTCAAGAAACGATTCGTCGTCCAACTGCCAACCAACACCTACCACGTGTCATACAGCCCTGCCAACTCAACCCTACCACGTGTTGTACGGCTCTGCCACGTCATCATCCATACGGACTGTACGGATTGTACAATTAGCACATTTTTTTTGCCTGTTTGACGATTTGAACAGAACATGATATCTCTCTCATCCGACGTCCGTTTGAACCCAAATGAGTTGCGTTGGGTTCGTGACGATGAGGCCTATGCACCCATTCGATTTGAAGCGATTCTGAGCACTTTGAATTTTGAGCAAAATTTGATCCCTTGGATCAACTCTATTCTATATAACGCATTCAATGATGATGACCTGGTTACTAGCCAGTCAGACTGGTCGGACACCATCACGGGTAAGTTACAAACTATTTATCCTATGCTATACTCTTCTTTATCTTATTGGGAAAGGATGGAGTTGGACTCTTGTAGTATTTATGGAGAGGGTGGTGTTATTTTGGTTGCTTCTATTCCTGCTCGGGTATTGCCAAATGAAACCACCATTGATATTGTTCCCAGTACTCGGGTTATGGGGGAATCTCAACCTAACTTTCTTGAGGACTCTAGGGAAGCTAGGGGTCAGTCCTTAGGTCCTGAGGGGGATTGTTTACCCCTGGAAAAAAGGTCCATTGTTGGGGTGGGATCTCCACGCAATGCACCGATTAGATCTTCTAGGTCGAGTGATGATCGTATACTTCTGGGCTGCAAGGAATCAGAGCTGGGGGACAGTTCCATTGGGGAAGTACTAGAGACTCTGGTCCCCTCCTATAGAGAATATCTCACACCAGTTTAGTTACCTACATATATGGGGAGGACTGTCTTTCATAGACAAGGTCCAGAAGGGGATTCTGATCGGGAAGAGTCCACGGGGGATTTTTTGGGGAAGTATTATACTTGGTCTAAGGGACTGGGTATGGAAATGTCCTCTATAAAAACTCAAATTGATAGAAAGCGGAAGGAGGAACTGGTTATTTTATCTGCTGAGTTACTTTTACCTTATACTGTTGATTCTGGGGCGCTTAGAGGCATGAAATCCCTTGCGAGAGAGAAGCCATGATTTTACTCTCTCTAAACATTAGAGGGGTTGGGGGGACCCTGAAATCTACCTCCCTACAAAGAATCCTCCAGAGGACCTCTTCGGATATTATCTTTTTTCCAGAAACAATGGTGGAAGGAAGTAAGGCAAGGGACTTTATGAATTCTCTTCGTCCTACGTGGATATCATGTGTTGTTAGCTCTGTTGGAACTTTGAGGGGTTTATTAGTGATGTGGGATCCTACAAAGTTTAACAATTTTCCTTTCTTGTATTGTGGTGGAATTATGTTAGCAGGTACATTTCTGGAGCTAAATTTGTCAATCACCTTGCTGAATGTGTATGGTCCTTGCTCGGATAGAAAATCCTTTTGGTAAAACGTTGCGGCAAGAGGTCTTATGGATCGTAGAAATCTCATTTTGGCTGGTGATTTAAATCTCACCTGCGATGCTGGGGAGATTATGCTCATGTGGACCCGTTATCAAACTTCTTTAAAGATTTTTTTAATGGTTTTAGATTGGTTGATATTGTTCTAAATGCAATGGTATCGAACTAGAGGAATGGCAGAGGGGGATCTGCGGGTATATCAAAAAGATTGGATCGGGTTTTTGTGGCCGAAGATATCATTGGCGGTGTTAGTAGGTGTAAACCATGGGTGGATTTCCCCTATCTATCAGACCACACCCCTGTTTTTTTAAGATTATATCAATATCTTTTATCGATGACTTATCCATTCAAATTCAATGCTAGTTGGTTAAGTGAAGAAGAAGTTGCAGCATCAGTGAGCGAAGTCTGTAAGGACCATGCATTTCTAGTGGAAAGTGATGTACAACAGAGATTGGTTCAAAAGTTGAAGACTTTAAAAGTTCGTTTAAAAGAGTGGGAAAAAGTACTCAATTTAAAACGTGAAGAAAGATTAATCTGTATTGAGGGAATCTTAAAATATCATTTACAGTAAGCGACACTAGAGGATTGGAGCAGAGATAGGGATACTTTGATCAAAATTTTGGAGGAAGAACGAGATAAATTACTTCTTGCAGAGGAAGAAAAGTGGCATCTTAGAAGCAAAGTTACCTTGATTAAGAGTGGGGATAAAAACATGAAATTATTTCATGCTTTTGCGAGCCACAGAAGGAACAAGAATCACATATGGGAAATCAGGGATGAGAGAGGAGAACTCCACTCTAGGCAAGATGATATAAAAAAAGAAGCCGTCAGGTACTTTAAAAATGTCTACTAGGAATCTGATTGTGTATCTATAAATGAACAAGTGGATACTGCAAGTCTATATGGACGCTTTGTAAAGGATGATGAAGCAACGCTTATAGATGGTTCGTGCATGAAGATGGAATTATGGGAGGTGCTCAAGTCCTTTGGCAAAGACAAGAGCCTAGGGACCGACGGTTGGACTCTGGAGTTTTTTTTATACTTCTTTGATTTAGTAGGTGATGATCTATTGGAGGTGGTGGAGGATTCTAGGACCAGGGGTACAGTGAATAAGTCTCTAAATGCAACTTTTTTAACACTTATCCCAAAAGTTAATAATCCTAAGTCCTTTGGTGATTATAGACCTATAGCCTTGTGTAACTTATGTTATAAGATGATCTCCAAGATCATTACAAACAGGTTAAATCCTATTTTATCTCGCTCGTTGACGAAGGAACAGTTAGGTTTCTTTAAAGGCAGACAGATCTTGGATGTGATAGTCACAGCTCAGGAATGTATGCACAGTATTAAGGTTAAAAAGTCAAAAGTCTTGGTTTTAAAATTGGATCTTATAAAAGCTTATGAATGTATCAGTTGGGATTTTTTACGATTGACTTTAATTCAATCAAGCTTTAGTATCCTTTTCACAAATTGGATCTTAAGTTGTGTGACTAGTGAAAAAAATTTTGTCCTCATTAATGGGGAGTCATCACATTTATTTCAGAGTGGAAGAGGGTTGTGACAAGGTTTCCCATTATCACCTTTGCTTTTCATTCTTGTCATGGAAAGACCTAGCATGTTGTTAAAGAAGGGAAAGGAGGAAGGGAAATTGTCAGGGGTAAAAGTCTCCAGATTAGTTAAGATCTTGCATCTGTTTTTTGTTGATGATGTGCTTATTATGACAAAATCGAACACAGAAGAGTGGTTGGAGGTTAAAAAGATTTTATTGTTATTTTGTAGTGCCTCGGGATTGTTGATCAATTGGTCAAAGTTTATTTTTTACTATGTCGGAATCCACGAAGAGACTTTAGGATTTCTTAAAGAATATCTTCCCTCACACTTTTGAGGATATTGCTAAGGGATTTAGATATCTTGGATATTTCCTTAAGGTTGGTGCATACAGTACTGTGGATTGGAAGTGGCTCCTCACAAAGATTGAAACAAGGATTGAGGTGTGGTGTAATAGATGGTTGTCATTGGGTGGTCGATTCACATTGATCAAATCTGTACTTGAAGGGAAACCTGTCTACTGGATGGCCTTTGCATCTATTCCACATTCAATTATGGAAAAGATAAGAAAACTTATGTTCAATTTTCTTTGGTTGGGTGATGGTGGGAAAAATAATACGCACCTTTGTAGCTAGGATATGATAGCAAGACCCAAACATCTAGGAGGATGGGGAATAAGAAATATATTTCTCTTCAACTGTGCTTTGTCCTGAAATTCCTTGTGGAGAGATTTGATGAAGGAGGGCATCTGGAACAAGGTGTTAAAAGATAAGTATATCCCTCACTGCTCGATAAACACTTGGTTCAGAACAGTCCAAGCTATAGCGCCATCTACATCCCATACTTGGAAGAACCTTTTGAAGTCCTTGCATTTGATTACCCACTCGCTTAGCTGGAGGCCGGGGTTGGGTCATTCGATTTTACTCGGATTGGACTGTATTTTAGGTCTAGGGTCTTCTTCCTTCTTATCACGCAATCTTATATCTGAACTAAATAGAAGCAATTTGTATTATCTCTACCATGTTGTAGGTGAAGGTAGAGAGGGATATATATCTGATCCGTGGAAAACAAGTGAGGAGATTGGCCTAAGTGGGATCGAGGCAGTGGAATGGGAGGCCTATTGCAGGGATCTGGCGAGTGCAGGGGTGCAATTACAGAATGCGGAATACATGCTCATTTGGACTGGGGGTGACAGCTCGGGCAATATTACTATGAAAAATATTTATTGTGCCCTTGCAAAAATGAAGCGGCAGGTTAATATTGGGGGATGGCGTAAACATTTGTGGAAGTGGGATTTGGCACTTAAAATAAAAAAAATTACACGGTTAGCCATTGAAAATAAAATATTAGCCTGGGACACATTGCAAAGAAAAGGGTGGGTAGGACCAAACATCTGCCATCTATGTTCAAAACAGGTGGAATCGGGATATCATATGTTTGTTAGTTGTAGTTTCAATAAAGAAGTGTGGATGAGGATAAAAAAAGAGCTAAATATTCAGTCTGTTTGGAAAGGAAGCACACTAGAAAGTTGTTTTGAAATCTAGGATAGAAAGGAGGCTATGTACTGTACTCTTCCTTCTACACTTTGTTGGTTTGTGTGGATGGCACGAAACAATTTTTTTTTTAAAGGAGTTAATCTCGCTCCTCTGTCAGTTGTTTATAAAATATGTGCAAACTTATCCACTTTCCCTCAATCAATGAATAAGTTTGGAACCCGATTAGTTCAAAATCCATGTTTTAATACCCATATAGTGAGTTGCTTTGATGGAGCTGCTCAGCAATATGGTAACAAGTGTGGGGTTGGGGGTTTGATAAAAATCAATGAAAACTTGGTTTATAAGTGGACTTTCAATTGTGGCACTGGGACAAATACCAGGGCAGAATTGCTTGGAGCGTGGGAAACTCATATCTTGGTTGTGCAGCTGAATATCGAAGCTATCTAGGTAATTGACGATTTAAAGGTTGTTATTGATTGACTAAAGGATAGAGGAAAGTTGGAGATTGTTTCTTTGTTGGGATGGAAGGATAGAATCATCAAGCTTCAAAAATATTTCAGGGAGATCCATTACACACATGTCTATAGGGAGCTAAATAAGGAAGCAGGTCTGCTCTCAAAAAAGGCTTTGACGAAGAACGAAGGATAGATCGACTACAACTTGTGGATAGATTGAAATGAGGGCTTTCCTCTTGTTTTTAAACTTTATTAGCAGATAGGTTCTTCTGGGCCAATCTAGGATTTGGTTTGTTTAGTTGAGGATTGTAGTCACTCATTATATCTTTTCTCTCTATGCTTTCATCTTAGTTTAAAATCTATACAACTATGAAACTCTTTGGAGTACAAGTAGTTATGTGGGCTAAACTGTTTATCCTTTTTGTAAAGCTCATAACAAAGAATTTTTCTGATGTACATGAAGGTGCACTTGTTTTTGTTATAAGATTTAGTAAGAGTAGAGGCATGCACAATATGCATGAACTTTGTAGTGGATGGAAATGTGTACACAGTTATATTTCCAAAGTTAAGATGATTTAGGTTGTTTGTTATTCATTCAAAATATATATATATAGGGGACATAATTTTTTATTTATTTTTATTTTAATGTGTTGTGTTACATGAAACATCTCCTTCATATTTAGCACCTTCATATTTAGCAGTGTAATGCTTCTCTAATCAAAAATAGATTTTTAATAGATATTATTTCCTTGTTGTCTCATAAATGTAAGTCATAGAGTGTGATAAAATGTACTGTTAAGGTAAACCTGGAAATTACAGTGGTAGCTTCCTGTCCCAATCATCTTCCTCCTTCCCAAAACCTCCAAAACCTTTGTTCTATCAGAGTTCTGAATTTGTATATACCAGTCACTTCTCCTCCTTCCCTTAACGTTGCTTCAATAAGAGTCCAGGCACAATTGAATGAGCCAACATGTACCCGTTCCTTTGGCCGTGTGAAATTTTGAATTTTAGGTCACAGTCGCCCAGTCTCCAATCTCATGAGCAACAACATGCGCATACACACATTACATTAAATATTGAATATCAAACTGCAGAAGTTGAAGGTAACAGAGAATTTGACTGCAGAAGTTGAAATAATAGTGTGCAATTACAGGTAGAAACCATTTATAAAATAGTTGCGTTCATATCAGAAAATACATATCGCCCTCCATTCACTAGCACCGAAATGGTGCAAAAGTCCATCATGGGGACTTCAACAGCATATCGTTGATGAATAGAGTTATCAATGCAGTATGGGTGTTAATGATCGAGATCTCCTCAGAGTCCATGCTTCTCGAATGCATTCGGCTGTCAGACCTTAGTCGGAAGAAATGTCAAGCTATCGCAATCCCTCGTATAAAGATGCTAAAGCATTTTCATGTCAATGCAATATGAGAGGTCCAGAAGAGATGTTGTACATTGTCGGGATAATCCACGAGGCTCTGGCACTTTTCCAGTCTTGCAGCACTTGTCAGATGCGTGTACTGCCGATACGTTCCATTCTGACTCTTCTGGTGTTTTGCTAGAAAAGCAGAGTCGGATATTTGTCATTGGCCCACACAGTACTTACATTCTTTAATGCTTATCCACAATTTTAATACTAGCCCGGACACTTAACCGGCTGATGAAAGCCCAGAGGCGAAGCCATTTTGCGTACTGTCATAGTTTATTAATACTAGCCCAACCACTTAACCGGTGGCTGATGAAAGAGGCGAAGCCATTTTCTTTCAGAGTTACTTTTTGGGTAAGTTTTTTGGGAGTTTGTTTTTAAATTTTTCGCCAATCCAGAATTTTATTGATTTTTTGAGCATTTGAGTTGGTTTAAAATGGGGCATAACTCTTGGGCTAAGGTTCTGAAATGCATGGAACATTGATCCATGTTAAACTCAAACTACCTCTGAAAATTTGGTGGGAGTAGTCTGAAAATTTGGAGTAGGCCCATTTTGTGTCTAAAAAGCGAAACTCTGGAGGAAAGATTACTCCGAGTTAGCTTACTCTCATTTTGCTTACTGTCATAGTTTATGTTTGACAATCAGATTAATCAAGTTAATTTATAATCTGTGTTAAACAGGTGTTCTAATGATTAACAGAAGTAGAAGAATATGAGTCAAGGTAGAAGGAAAATGAATATTCATAATTCATGGAAGATACAAATAATGTAAATTGAAAGTTTCATTTGATTCTAGTAAGAATAATAATGAAACTGTTTTTTTAGGGTAAAAAAGAAAAAGAAAAATATAGCAAAAATTATAGAATTATAGTATTAAATCTTGATCTTTAATTTGTGAACAAGAATCAAGAATATTCTTTTATCATTAAATTTTACATTCACATTGCATGTTTTTAATTAAAAAATTGATTAATCTAAAAGTTTTTAATAAATATACACTTCTAAAAATAAAAATTATATTATTATAATAAAATGACATCTAGAGATGATAAACACAAACTGATAACCAAAACGAAAATAGAAAACAAATATAAATTGTTGCTACAATAATGACAAATATGCCTGAACTTTATTTCTAGATTATTTCTAGCAAAACTATAAAACACCTCTCATCTAATTAATCTGAACATTTTCAATAAGTATACACTTTTATAGGTAAAAATTATATTTAAGCCGAAAGGTGTATATCTATTGGCAATGGGCAAGATTAATGACCTTTTAATCTAAAATTCTAATATGATGGCTAACAATTGAAGATGTTGGCATATTCTTAGTCGTCCTCCCAAATCAATGAATGTAATTTACTCTTCATAATTTCCTTGTAATTTTGAATGAATCCGTTAACTTGTTTACTTTTTAACATTTACCTAATCATATTAAGAAATCACTGTAGCACCATATAATTGCCACGTTTAGATTATTAACGGGCACTACTTCAACTTCCTCCTCAGTTGTCTGTGCGTTTCATATTCGATGGCCGACCCACCTATTGCATGAGCATGGAGCGTTTCATGAGCATGGAGCGTTCGCGAGTTAGCGGCTATGTCTTTCATGAATTTGGTAAAAGGCATAGGCTACACTGCACCCGAATATGCATGGGCAGTTAACTGAAAACCCTGAAAGGGATTGTGGTTCTTGAGATTGTAAGCGAGAAAAAGTGTGTGGTTCTTGAGATCGTAAGCGAGAAAAAGTGCGTGGACGCAACACTGCCGGTCTCTTTTCAGCTTCTTCTCAAATGAGTGAGTCTCTGTTTTGATGAAGATAACTTCAGTTTGATCATTATATCAAGAAGATCTTTTATTATACATGAAATATTCAAATGATATAACTAGCACAGCCACTAATTACCAACCAATACCTTTCAACATTCTCAACCGCGAGTTAACGACTATGATAGTATTATTATAATGAAATGGCATCTAATATTATTATAGCGATAATAAACACAAACTAATAACAAGACAGAAAATAGAAAACAAATATAATTTGTTGCGACAATAATCCCAAATATGCCTGAACTTTATTTCTAGACTATTTCGAGCAAAACTATGAAACATCTATGTTAATGGATCATAGATTTTATTTGTCTCGTATCTCGGTTTTATTTGTCTGATATCCAGGTTTTAGTCAAAATGATGTATTGACTTTTATATTGATTTGATTTCCCCAACATAAATGGTTATAAAGTTTTATAATTCTATTTAACAATAGAATATGATTTGAAATTTAAATTGTTATAAAGTTTTATAATGCTATTTAACAATAGAATATGATTTGAAATTTTTTAAAATTGTAAGTAATTTTGTTTAAATTTTAATATTTTGAGTTTTGAATGGTAGAAAATCATGTTTGATGGAACATAAATGAAGAGAGGTAGCCATTGCCAAATCATTTATATTCACTTAGTTTAAAGGTTTATGTTTTGGATTTTTTTTAACCATTGTGAAATTCCACTATATCATATAATTAGAGTAGATTCATCTTATTTACAGATTTATAGTGAGTAGAGACTAATTAAATCCTTTAAGGTTTAAACTTTTCTTCAAGTTTTTCATTTGATTCCTCTCAATCCATGATAAATCTAGAGTTAATCTAGAGTTAAGATGGATTTAGATTGGTTCTTTGTGTGTGTATGTTAGGTGTCAACTCCATATTGAGCACGGAAGAAATTGTAGATCTCCCTCATACTCAACTCACTATTCAAATGTTTTAAATATATATATATATAGTCTCCCTCATACTCAACCCATTATTCAAATGTTTTAACCATAATATATATATATATATATATATATATATAGAGAGAGAGAGAGAGAGATTTTAGTTGTTACTAATATTTTTTTAAATAACATGTATTAATTCCATGTTAAGCATTGAAGGAATTACGCATCTCCTTTAGACTCTGATGTAGAAAATGTCTTTTGGCACAATACATTTTTTTTTTTACTTTCAATTGTTTT
>JASDQU010735838.1:82953-95415 GCA_032191745.1 Picea mariana | reverse complement strand
ACAATCTTCTAGCTTATCAATATAGATTTTGAAAAAGGTAGGGGATAGGGGACAACCTTGCTTGACTCCTATATTATAGTTAATTTCTTTCGACCAACCCTCAGTGTTCCTAAACTTGGAAATAACTTTCTCATATAGCCTTATTGTAGCAACTCTTAACTCGAAAGGGACTTTAAGCTCTTCTAACCCACTTCAGAGGTTAGTCTTGGGCACAGTATCAAAATCTTTTCTAAAATCAACGAAACAATAGAGGATATTGGTTTTATCATTACAACACTCTTCTACAATGATCCTGAATCTAACAAGGTGGTCCACAGTGGAATGGTAGCCTATAAACCTAGTCTGGCCTCTAGCTCTTTTTCCATGTCTTTTTAGCCGTGTCGATCTTCTTTTCCAAAATAATTCCATATAGCTTAGCTAAAATGGGGCTAATCATAATGGTCCTATAATTATAGGGATTGTTCTTATCCCCACTTTTAAAAATAGGTACAATGAGGCTTTGAGTCCAAGCTTTGAAAAGCCTTGTTGGATAACTAAATTGAAGATCTTATGTTTGTGAGGGATGAGGATAGGTCCTCCAATTTTTAATATTTCAAATCGGTAACCTTCAATGTCCTTAACTTTTTCTTTTGAGAGCCGCTTAACCTCAAATTTAATGTCTTTTATAGAAAACACTTCATCGTTTGTAGAGTTGTTTGGCATGTTGTCCATGACGTTAGGGGATTCATATAGATTTTTAAGGTAGAAATTTCAATCCTTTAAGGAAATCTTATTATTTTCTTTAGTTTTACGAGTTAGAATTTTCCTCCATAATTTCTTAGGATCTATCTTAAATAGGTGCAAAAGCTTCTCTTTCTTTCTGTGTATATAGTCATTTTTTCCGCTTAATTAAGGTTGTGTATCTATTTATCTTATCAGATTTTAAAGATTCTTTGAAAGCATCCCTGATTGTTTTTCTAGCAATAGCAATTTTACATTCATTATTGTACCAAGGGTTAGTTGTACTATTTTTCTTTTTATGTAGAAGCTCAATAGAGAAATTGTTAATTTAGATAGAGAGGGTTGATGTGAAATTCTAATAGTCAACTTCAATATTGTTCTGATACGATATGTGTTTTAAAGCATTGCTTAATCCTTTTAATAAGAGCTCAACTTTTTGTTTGTCCAAAAGTAAGTTCCTCTGGCTATCAGAGTGCTCCTCTACAGATCTTTTGTACATGGAAAACTAAAGAGTTAGGGTTAGAGTTCTATGATCAAAGTCAGGTTCATGGTCATCTAAAAGATCAAAGTTTATTGTTTGGTGGTATATAGGGATATTCGATATTACTTAATTAACAACATTGCTACACACTATATTAAAATAGGTGGACATAAATATTTTGTTTATGGCTCACATTGAAATTATTGTTTTCTTATTAATAATTTTTTAAATGTCACATGTTAACTATGCATTGAGCATTGAAGGAATCATTGCATCTCCCTCATTCTCGGAAATAGAAAGCACCTATCCATGAAATAAATAAAAAAATACTTATTTTACTTCAAATGGATATTGAAATATTTTATTTATGGACCGTTATCCCCTAGCCTAGGGATAATTAAGGAGATCACGTCTTGAGACCCACAGGTCCTAGACATGGAATATTGAGAGCCAAATGACTTAAGCATGTCCCTAGAGGGCCCCTCTTTTCTTCAATGCAGTCCATGTATCACCAGAAGCAATATCCATCACACCAGCCTGGTCCTAAAGTAGCAATGAGTCTTGCTCCATGAGGTAATGAGTCTAGGTATCATGGTATGTATCACTCTGATTTTTTAAGCACTTGAACATGTTGTATTGAATCATTCTTCATTTCATGATGTTTGCTTGGAAGTTATGCTATTTTCCTTGTTCATACATGGAAGGGTGACACGATGCCCTAGTAAGTTGATTTCCCTTTAGCATGGGTTGCTACTGGGTGGATTTGTGAAAAGTCATCGTCTGTTCCCTCCATACTTACCACTTTCCATATTTATTCCTTCTATCTCCCCTCTCCTTGTTTGGGTATTGGGATTGGCTACACTAAGAAGGGTTGTACCTTACCTCGTGGGAAGAAGGGGCTAAAGACCTAGAGGGTAAAAGTAGCTAGCAAGAGTTAAAATAAAACTTTGAAACCTTTGAGATGCATTGCCTAGGGATCCCTGAAAAAATAGTGAAAAACTTCTCAGTACGAAAAGGGGACCCATAAGATAACATAAACACTCAAGGTATTAGTTGATGGATGGTAGGTCTCATCACGAGGCAACCTATTCTGACCATGGGCATGTAGTGGTATGACATTACCACCTATCTGGTCACCAAACCAGGGTAGTGGTTCTTGGTGGCATAGCCAAGAGAAAAGGGATCTCATTGTGAGCCAACCTTCACATTTCCATGAAATGTTTGTGGATAACATTGTCACCTTTGGTCATCAAGCGAGGACAATGGCCCTCAATTATTCCCTTGAAGCACAAGAGAAAAATATCAAAAGAAATAAAGCTAAGAATAAAAGGCAAAGAATGGGGCTAGGAAACAATTGCATCCATGACAAGGTGCACCTCACCCTCCACAAAGGCACTCACAGGTAAGACTCTACCTTTCCTTGTTATCACATGCACCCCCTGCCCAAATATTTACTCCATGCCACCTCATACACTTACATGACTTGGATTGGACTCCACCTGGGAAACACCCCAAACTTAAGAGATGTTATCCCAATAGGACACCCTGAGACCCTCTCCAAACCTAACTTGTCAAATTGCATAACATCTTTGAGCATTTGTTTGGGGTTAAGGGGGGTTTCATGCACATGTTTGGGTAATTTAATTATTGGATGTGATATACATGTTATGATCCTTGTGACTTATGAACCCCTGGAGGGAATACTTGTTGTTTCTGTACGACCTTGCCCGGTGGACAAGTACGCATCAGGGAATAATTATCTCGGAGCTTCATGGGGGCTCAAATCCCACAGATGGATGTTGAAACCCCATCGAGGGGTAAGAAGAGATTGAAGGCTTGCACCAGATGAAGGAATGACGTTGCATTTGGAGGCACTGTGGAATACCTAGACCTAAGGTCTCATGCTCCTCCCACCTGAACGTTGGCCTTGGGAGGCCTTGGACATCACGTCTACAAACCTAGATGCCACATGTCAGTTGGGGTTGTCACCTTGGAGGCATTCATGAGGCTATTGGCACGTGTGGGAAAATTCTAGGCCTTTGGAGGCCCAATGTTTCATCACCTTTGCCCAACGTCCCACACTTGAGGCCCAACACCACCCTAGGAGGGAATGACATCACCTTTGGAGGCATATTTAGATGAAAATTGAATTTATTTTTGGTAAAAATGTAATTTTTGAGTAAATTGGCCAGGTTGGCCTTAGTATTTTGACCTAAAATAATTAAAGGTCGTAATTTTGGTATAAATAGACATAAAGTGACATTCATTTTCATCATAACTCATCACACACAAGTGATGGTCTGAAATTTTTTCCCTCTTTAAGGGTTATTGGCTGAAATAACTAGTGCACACCTCTTGGGAGAGCTTTATGGTGGTGTATTTTGGCATTTTTCATGGTGGAATGATCTTTAACTAGGGTTTGACTTGATTATTCTAGGTGAATTAAGTGGAAAATATGCATTTTTATTCATGCTATGGATGTATGTGGTTTAATTTACTTGTTTCATGCCTAATATTATGAAATTGTTTGTTTAAACCCTAGGGGGAGAAACAACAAATGCTTATTTCTCTCTATAACTATTCTAGTAGCTTGATCTTTCCAATTATACATTTTCTTGGGAGTGATTATTAGAGCCCTAAAGTTCTAGCTCTCTAGTAATCTATTTCTTCTCACCAATTAAATTGTCTTTCAAAAGCTAAGGAAGGAAGGTACACTAGGGCCTAGAAGTGCCTACTCTCTAGAAAAACCTCCCTTAAAAGGGGAAAATGCTTGAGGCCTTGAAGTGCCAACACCTCTTGCATTTACTTCTTCTCTTAGCTAAACATTATAATTATTTTATTTCCCAAGTGATATTGTTACTAGTATTGACTCCATAAGCCCCTAAAAGGCACCGATTTCTACACTCTTGTGGATGAATGAGACCAAACAAACTTTCAAAACATCTTCTTGAAAATTTCACTAACACTGACAACCATATTATTGTTGCTTTAATTGTTTTTACAGCCCTTATTTAGTAACCTTAATCAACATACCAACCTCTTAAACTAACCCAGAAATTTGCATTTTCTTAAGTGTTATCATCTCAAGGCTCTAGTCCTCCTTTTGTTATTGTTCTAGGTGCAAATTTATGAAATTGTGTAAAGTTGTTGTTGTTGTTGTAACTACTATTACATCCATCATTGCATTCCCTTAATAGCCCTCAAAAATTTTATAAAACCACCCAGCACTTTTACTAGGAAAACTACTATCAATATATGCTAAAGTGTTTGTTTAAATTACCTAATTTAAGTACTTTTCTGAAGTGGTTTTGTTGTTGTCATAATTATTATTTTACTGTTGTTGCAATTGTTTTGATAGCCTATTGAATTCATTTATTGACTTGTTTTAATCTTGAAATTGTAAGTGACAAATTACTATCAAATTGCAAATTCTTTATATCACTTTTTGTCGTCATGAATTGCAATTTCTAGACATATTTGCTATTGATATAATTTTTATCTTTTGGTATTTCAGTAGCATATTTATATCTTGAAGTCATTGATTTGAAACATTGTTATCATTTCTTACTACTAACTTTTGTTGTTTCATTGGTAAAGGGAAGGTACCATTCATTCACTTTTCCTTTCTCCCCCTTTTAAAACTTTACCAAGTGATTTCTTTCCTCAAGTGACCTAGAGAGAGGGGTGGGTTTTACCTAGTCTTTTTACCCTTCATAAGCCAACTAGGTCTTGGGATGCCTCCCTTGGAGTGATTTTATTCTCCTCCTAAATAGAAATATTTATCCTATTGGGGTGACAGTGATAGGACTACCTCTGTGTTACGTCAATCTAGGCCTACTTTTCTTTAGGCTTTGGGCAAGTATAGATTGTGTGATAAAAATTTTGGCGTTGTTGTCAGGGAACATTGAGTCAATATTCCTCAACGAAACATTTTTGGTAAGTCATTCCCTCAAATCCTTCATATTACGAAGATTACCTGGAAACTATACTGAGGGCGATTCCCTCACTCCCTTTGATCATCCTTAAGAGGATATCTAGCGACTCCATTAACCTTTTCCAAGGTGCCACCTTACTCTCAACATTGTGATATTTCCAAGATATGGGATCACGACGCCTTGGGAACAAGTGTATATGACTATTGATTTTGAAAGTTTTCAAGGATACTCGCGTTATTTTGACATAAAATGGTTAAACAACTCTCCAAGATTTGGAGGCCTCCCAATTACTCACATTGTAGAATTCTTGAAGTATATAAGTGAGATAGAATTTGAAGGGGAGGATGTTCTAGTAAAATTGTTCATACTTTCCCTACCATCTTTTTTGCAAGATTGGATTAAGGGTTGTTACGAAGATAAGGGTATATCATCTTTCATAGACCTCATCAGTAGGTTCATTGAGTTTGAGAAACCACAATGCTAGACATATGAAGATGCCCTTCAAAATCTCACAATAGCCCTAGAGGACGAAGGATTCACCATTGAGATTGTGGAATATCTCAGGGATGTGTACCATACTCAATACCAGGAACCCTCCGATATAGAAGGAGATATTTATGAAGAAGGTTGTCAACCCCTTGAAGAGGAGCAATATTTTTCCCATGATTCAACATAATGTAGTAAAGACTTGACTGAAGAAGTGAGTTATGAGGATGAAGCACTAGTATCCACTCCTTCATCTGATGAAGCTCTCCAAGATCCTATCTCTCTTTCACAAGACGAAGAGAATGAGGTGAATCATTTTCCTTTCCAGGTTTTTGATGACACTTCGTTCTATAATTCAGAACATGAAGAAGTAAAGGAGCCCTTGGAAGAGCTAGGTCCTTCATTTTCTGATGAAGGCGAAAACATGATTAAAGAGACTAGTCTTGGGGATGATGTATTGGATACTTTTCCATTTGATGAAGTCATCCAGGCCTTTGACTCTCCTGCACAACAAGAAGTGAAGATGGTAAGTTATTCCCTTTCCAATATTTTGATGATGCTATATTTTATGATTTGGAAAGTGAAGAAGTATTAGAGGAGCCTTTGGATGCATTAAATCCTTCATGTTATGATAAAGGTAGTGACATGGTTGATAATATTGATGAGTTCATACATGTTGGAATATGTAAGTGGGATGTGATTGGTTCTGATGAGGATCCCATTTATGATATGGAAGGATATCTTTGAATGTTTCCTTTACAACAATCATATGATGTTCCTAATAATTTTGACGTTTGGAAACAAGATGATGATATAATTACAGAATTTTTCCAAGCACCCAAGGATGACCCAGTGCAATGTTCTCCTGATGATTTTTGGTCATACCTTAAGGATTTTGATGAATATTCCTTTGAGCACTTGGATTTATTCTATGAATAAGGTTACCAACCATCGTTTTGCTCAAATTTTGATAAAGGTGAGGATGTTGCTTTCTTGAAGTAGGATACTTGTGACAAGGTTGTACAACTCCCTCTGATTGCTTTACTTTGTTGTGTCACTAAGGATGTAGTTGGGGAACATGTCTCTTGTTTCAAGTTTTCTTTAGGGAAAAAATTTCCGTTAGAATTCAAGGGGAGGTTGAATGCCTTAAGAATTTTATTATCTCAATCTTTCATCTTTCCTCTGAGAAGTTTTTAGTTGGCCTGTAAGTTCTTTTTAATCCCTTCTCAGACCCTAGGGAGTGATGATGTCCAAGGTAGTCAACCCTCGAACTCTTTGAGCCAACTCTTTGAGTCCTTGACCTCTCACAATCCTTTTCTGATATGGATTGATCAATTTTTTGGAAGGGTGACTTGGCATTATTTTGTCCCTCCCTCCCACATCCATAAGCTAGACTTTAAGACTTCCTATGATATAATGCATGTTCTAACTCATTTTTATTTTGAGCTTAACTTGTCATTATTTGAGTTTATGATGAAGCACAGAGGCATGTATTATGATACATTGATAGTGTGGTTGTATTGGTCGTATGCTTATACCTATAATTTGACAGGTAAGTACATGTAAGTTAAAATAGGTAGGCATTTTCATCCATTGTACATACCATTTCATATCATGTTAGCATAGTTGTAGTTGCATGTTTCATATTGTCTTGTTTCATTATG
Organism: Picea mariana; assembly: GCA_032191745.1. Lineage (NCBI taxonomy): Eukaryota > Viridiplantae > Streptophyta > Pinopsida > Pinales > Pinaceae > Picea > Picea mariana. The sequence continues at coordinate 88,129 of JASDQU010735838.1, read as the reverse complement.
TATATATGTATGTTCATGATTATATGTTAGATTAGAATTGATTTATATATCATACATGGATGAGCGGTGATATCACCACCCTAGGGATTATTAATATTTTTTGTTGAGATTTAGCAGGCACAAGTCATAGTAGATATGTTGAGGTTCTCATGCGGTCTACGGTGAGCACAAATCCTCGAGTTGGAGCAAGATGTTATCCCCTAACCTAGGGATAACTAAGGAGATCACGTCTCGAGGCCCACAAGTCCTAGACATGGAGTACCGAGAGCCAGACGACTTAAGCATGGCCCCGGAGGGCCCCTCTTTTCTTCAGTGCAGTCCATGTATCAACAACAGCAGTATCCATCACACCAGTTTGGTCCTGAAGTAGCAGTAAGTCTTACTCCATGAGTTAATGAGTCTGGGTATCATGGTATGTATCACTCTGATTTTTAAAGCACTTGAACATGTTGTATTGAATCCTTATCCATTTCATGATGTTTTCCTGGAAGTTGTGCTCTTTGCCTTGTTCATACTTGGAAGGGTGACACGGTGCCCTAGAAAGTTGATTTCCCTTTAGGATTGGTTGCTACTGGGTGGATCTGTGAAAATTCATCATTTGTTCCCTCCATACTTACCACTTTCCATCTATATTCCTTCCATCTCCCATATCCTTGTTTGGGCATTGGGATTAGCTACACTAGGAAGGGTTGTACCTTACCTCGTGGGAAGAAAGGGATAAAGGCCCATAGGGTAAAAGAAGTTGGCAAGAGTTAAAATCCAACTTTGAAACCTTCGAGATGCTTCGCCCAGGGATCCTTGAGAAAGCAATGAAAATCCTCTCAGTAAAAAAAGGGGGCCCACAAGATAACATAAACACTCAAGGTATTAGTTGATGGATGGGAGGTCCCATCACGAGTCGGCCTATTATGACCATGGGCATGTAGCAGTATGACATTACCATATATATGGTCACCAAACTAGGGTAGTGGATCTTTGTGACATAGCCAAGAGAAAGGGGGTCTCGTTATGAGCCAGCCTTCTCATTTCTGTGAATTTTTTGTGGATAACGCTATCACCTCTGGTCCTCAAGCCAGGACAGTGGCCCTCAACTATTCCCTTGAAGCACAAGAGAAAAATATCAAAATAAATAAAGCTAAGAATAAAAGGCAATGAATGGGGCTAGGAAACAATTGCATCCATGACAAGGTGCACCTCACCCTCCACAAATGCACCCACATGTAAGGCTCTACATTTCCCTGTTATCACATGCACTCCCTGCCCAAATATTTACCCCATGCCACCTCATACACTTACATGACTTGGACTAGACTCCACCTAGGAAACACCCTAAACTTAAGTGAGGTTAGCCCGATAGGATACCATGAGACCCTCTCCAAACCTAACTTGTCAAATTGCATAACATATTTGAGCATTTTTGGGGGGTTAAGGGGGGTTGATGCACATGTTTGGGTAATTTAAGTATTGGATGTGATCTACATGTTATGATCCTTGTGACTTATGAACCCCTAGAGGGCGTACTTGTTGTTTCTGCAAGACCTTTCCCGGTGGACAGGTACACATGAGGGAATTATTAGCTTAGACCTTCATGGGGGCTCAAATCCCACAAATGGATGTTCAAACCCCATCCAAGGGTAAGATGAGATTGAATGCTTGCACCAGATGAAGAAAGGACATTGCCTTTGGGGGCACTGTGGAAGACCTAGACCTAAGGTCTCATGCTCCTCCCACCTAAACGTTGGCCTTGGGAGGCCTTGGACGTCACCTGTGAAACCCTAGATGTAACTTGTCAGTTGGGGTTGTCACCTTGGAGGCATTCATGAGGCTATTAGCACACGTGGGAAAATTATAGGCCTTTGGAGGACCAACGTTTCATCTCCTTTGCTCGGTGTCCCACAATTGAGGCCCAACATCACCCTAAGAGGGCATGACGTCACCTTTGGAGGCCTATTTAGACACAAATTGAATTTATTTTGGTAAAAATGTAATTTTTGAGTAAACTGGCCAGGTTGACCCTAATATTTTGACCTGAAATAATTAAAGGTCATAATTTTGATATAAATAGACATAAAGTGAAATTCATTTTCATCATAACTCATCACACACAAGTGGTGGTCTGAAATTTTCACCCTCTTTAAGGGTTATTGGTTGAAATACCTAGTGTGCACCTCTTAGGAGAGCTCTATGGTGGTGTATTTTGGCATTTTTCATGGTGGAATGGTCTTCAACTCGGTTTTGACTTGATTATTCTTGGTGAAGTAAGTGGAAAATATGCATTTTTATTCATGGTATGGATGTTTTGGGTAAAATTTACTAGTTTCATGCCTAAGATTATGAAATTGCTTGTGTAAACCCTAGGGGAGAAACAACAAATGCTTCTTTCTCTCTATAACTATTCTACTGGCTTGATATTGCCAATTACACATTTTCTTGGGAATGATTATTAGAGCCCTAAATTGCTAGCTCTCTAGTAATCTCTTTCTTGTCAGGAATTAAATTGTCTTTCAAAAGCTAAGGAAGGAAGGTATGTTAGGGCCTATAAGTGCCTACTCGCTAGCAAAACCTCCCTTAAAAGGGGAAAATGCTTAAGGCCTTGAAGTGCCAACACCTCTTGCATTTACTTCTTCCCTTAGATAAACATCATCATTATTTTATTTCCCAAGTGATATTGTTACTATTATTGACTCCATAAGCCCCTAAAAGGCATTGATTTCTACACTCTTGTGGATGAATGAGACCAAACAAACTTTCAAAACATCTTCTTGAAACTTTAACTAACACTAACAGCCATATTATTTCTTCTATAATTGTTGTTACAACCCTTATTTAGTAGCCTTAATCAGCATACTAACCTCTTAAACTAACCCAGAAATTTGCATTTGCCTAAGTGTTATCATCCCAAGGCTCTAGTCCTCCTTTTGCTATTGTTCTAGGTGCAAAATTCTGAAATTTTCTAAGGTGGTTGTTGTTGTTGTAACTACTTTTACATCCATCATTGAAGCCCCTTAACAACCCTCAAACTATTTATAAAACCAGCCAGCACTTGTACTAGGCAAACTACTATCATTATATGCTAAAGTGTTTGTTTAAATTGCCTAATTTAAGTACTTTTCTGAAGTGGGTTTGTTGTTGTCATAATTATTATTTTACTGTTGTTGCAAGTGTTTTGACAGCCTATTGAAGCCATTTATTGACTTATTTTAATCTTGAAATTGTGAGTGACAAAGTACTATCAAATTGCAAATTCTTTATATCACTTTTTGTCGTCATAACTTGCGATTTCTAGACATATTTTCTATTGTTATACTTTTTATCTTTTGGTGTTTCAATAGCATATTTATATCTTGGCGTCACTGATTTGAAACATTGATATCATTTTTTACTACTAACATTTGTTGTTTCATTGGTAAAGGGAGGGTACCATTCATTCACTTTTCCTTTTGCCCCCCCTTAAAACTTTACCAAGTTATTTATTTCCTCGAGTGACCTAAAGAGAGGGGTGGGTTTTACCTGGTACTTTTACCCTTCATCAACCAACTAGGTCTTGGGACGTCTCCCTTGGAGTGATTTTCTTCTCCTCCTAAATAGAAATAGGTATCATATTGGTGTGACAGTGATAGGACTACCTCTGTGTTACATCAATCTAGTCCTACTTGCCTTTAGGCTTTAGGAAAGTATAGATTGTGCGATAACAAGGACCACATTGAAATATTTTTTTGTTATTAATATTTTTTTTAATGCCAAGTCTCAACTCCATGTTAAGCACGGAAGGAATTATACATCTCCCTCATACTGGGTTGTGCAATTATTGGTGAAATCTTAATTTTTTTATTTAAATTGTATTTTTGAATGCATAAATATATTCAAAGTCCTGAAAAACTTCTTAAACATTTAGACTGTACAAAATCAACAACTTAAATCTTCCAATCCAACCATTCCTACCAAAATTTCATAAAAAATTAATCAAAAAAAATACCGAAAAAATTCAAAATGTAAAATGTTTAGACTACATTTTAAAAAACCTCAAACTTTAACTAATTTTTTAAAGTGGCCATTTAACCTTATAACTTTGAAAGCAAGCATACGAGAACAGAGGGATCTGGATACAAGCATGGCCCTAGCATGGGCGCCTATCAACATTAGCAGGAACCACTGGTATGGGTGTCTTTCAATGGTGACAAGATCTATGGCATGGTGTCGACATGTCTATCTTTCAATGGTGACGAGACTAGATGAATAGTTTATTTCATAGAACCATCTTCTTCCTCCAACCTCCCCCTTCCCAGTAGTTATCAAATGCCCCAAAACATGGACTATACACGCTATCCAAATTCAGTCTATAGTTGTATTCAATGATACCATTCAAGGATCTACAATTTCATCAAGGAGAATAAATAATATTGCGTTACAACCCAAAATAAGCGTTAAGGACCTCCGAAGGATCATCCATCCAAGTTCTCATATTTAGAATTCATTTTTATGTCATATTTATGCTTTCCAAAACATCGAAATGATCTTGAATCTGATGCATGGCCAAATACACATGATTATTAAATCTTTGATTATTAATAGCTAAGTACTAAACATGATTTAAGTTATTAAGGATTAGAGTTGAAATGTGGATTACTTAAGAAGACCAATATAAAGTTTGGAATTTGAGCATGTTGGTCATACGGTGATTTGGGATGGCACAAATTATGGAATAGGTTGGATGAATGGGAAAATATCATTTATTGTGCTCTGTAGTGTACCTTCATGCACGTTCATGTTGTTTCCCAATGTACTTTTTATGATGATTATTGTGCTCCTATGAAAGGGAAACATGTTCTATAGATGAAAACCCATAGAGTCCCAACATAGAGATTCCTTGGCCAACTTGTACTGGAGCACTGGAAAGGAATTGGGATAACCTAGGGGAATGTTTAGTAAATAAGGGGATCCCATTCCTAATGTTGCTCAGGCTGAGGGGGGGAGAGTGATGGTTGATTGGAATATTTGTAGAGATGTTTATTGCCTATGAGAGATTTTTTTGGGTTGTGGGTAAGTAAGAAGATTTAGAGCCAACTTTAGAACTTCACTCTCATGGATTCATAACCTTAGCTCAAGGGTGGTGTCTCTCATAGAAAAATTAAGTGTGAAAATGAGCCTAAGGTTGGGAGGAACGCCTTTTATTTGC
>JASDQU010735838.1:51960-68016 GCA_032191745.1 Picea mariana | reverse complement strand
TTAGAGAAATCAATTTTGGTATCAGAGCGAAAAAATTATCGTGTTTTTTAGGTACCCCGTAGCCTCAATAGTGTACAAGGGTTTTTGGGTATGTGATAGTACATTATCAGAGTTACTAGTAATAGCATGAGAGTTGTATGGGATAGAATTAGACTCTACAAGAAGAAAATCTAGTTTGCATACAAAATGTTTGATAAAAAGAGAAATTGAGGAAAAAAGTATGCTAAATTAATGGAATCGATTTCCTCAATTAATCCACCTCAAGATTAATGTATATAAGAATATATTGAAGATTTTTTGGGTTCAACATGGTGGTCATATGTTTTGGAATTTGATTGCATGTGAAGAAATTTTAGTTTGCATACAAATGTTTGAATAAAGGTTTCAACAAAAATTTGGGGAAATTTACAATTGCGTACCATATATTTGAAAAAATGTCAATGAAGGAGATGTGTATAAGTCGTAATGGAGAAATTAATGGCTTTGAAATGCCCAAATAGTGTTTTTGAAGAGAGCAATTGGTTGGTATGGAAGCGGTTTCTAAGGAAATTTATAAAATATCGAGTTCTACTTTATGTAAAGAAATGGGATATATATATATATATATATAGAGAGAGAGAGAGAGAGAGAGAGAGAGATTAACTTTATTGTTGAAAGCCATTGGAATTCTCAACAATGGAGTCCTACTTCCATCTAGATGCAAGAGAATTCAATCATGGGTTGAATTAGAGAAGTCATGTCTAGATATTCATAGCAGTAGTGTGTCTATTAGGAGGAAAATATGTAATTATATATATATTTCAATTTGCAAAGAAAAAACCTAAAAAATCAGACATGGAACCCAAAAAATATGACATGAACACCAAAATTTAATGTGGACCATGTAGGATGACCTAAATGTGTTGCGTTGATGCCATATTGAATCAGAGTGTATAGGTGGAATCCATGTGGAAAAGCCAAGGCTATGATTGATATTCTCTCGTTTGATTTGAGTTCAGTGTAGAATGCAAGGTTTAGAAAAGCCACAAATGGTCTAGAATGAATTGGTATATATAGATCTATGGTGGAGATATTATCATGGAGGGTTTGTAAAGTGTGGAGAAGGCAGGCATAACTTTTCCATGAACAATCCATATCATTCAGAAGGAGGATATCAAAGGCCTAGATCTCATTGTGGTGTTTGGGGATATTGGAGAAAAGAAGAAAATGAAATGATGCCAATGATCAAGATCAACCTTGCATGAAAGACCTATAGTGGATATTGTCCCATGGCACTTTATAAAAAGTAGAGGTCCTGACAAAGAAAAAATTGTGAAGGGGTCGTGTCAACCTCGCCTACCTAATCAACGGTTGAGATTGTCTTGCAAGATTCTTTTTCATTAGTGTAAAATATTGTGGCATAGTCTCCACAAATATTTCCTACAAAGATTCACCGAGGTACATGACAACATGAAGGAAGGTGAGATGGAATTCATAGTAATGATATGTAGACATCAATGCCACATCTACACACACACGTCATGACATAACAACAAGATGCCATGTCAAGAAAAAAAAAAGTTTGGATCTTATTGCTTATTTTAGTTGCAACAAGAGCATACTAACTCGAATAGAGATCAATTTTTTGTTGGGTGTATATGGTCGTGCTATCTATTTAAGTTTAAATGAAGGATAGTTGCAAATTCAATCCCAAATTTTCATAAAACAAGAATTAGAAATTTTCAAAGGATCAACATGTACTTTACTTACAAAAGCTCAATTTAGTATGAAATTTGAAAAATGAAGAATATTCTTAGGCACGAAGAAACCTATTGGAGCATTTTTCCAAATTCCAAAGGGTTTGGGATAGAGGTGCATAAACAAGACAAAATTCACTATTCCAGCATACATTTGGGGATTTTAGAAACTTTAAAGGCAGGAAAAGTGGCCCAAGGAGGAAAAATAAAATAAAATAAATTCTTACTCGAAAAGTGATCTTATCATTAATTTGGACAACTTTTTCCAATGAAAATTTTTCATTTTTTCTCTAATTGAAAAATAGTAGTTTTAGCCAAAAAAAAAATACAAAGTTTGGAAAGTGTAAAAAGAGAAAAGTTGAAAATTTCCAAAATTATGTAGAAAATGACTAAAGCATCAGATCTATCATATAAAATTTGTTTATTGTTCAAAATCAAAATTAATATCCATTCCCAATAAATAAAAAATTCTAATTCTTTATGGTTTTTCTTCTATAGGTGGCAGAAGTTGGTATCTGACATTGAATGCACTAGTAGAAAAATCATAGAAATTGGGTAAAATTTGGAAACTCCATGGGGCTAGGACTTTTAGCTCCAATGATCTATAAACGTTCATGAGCATTCCACTAAAACAGTTAATCACAAGACATCTTGTATTATGCTGAAATATTTTATATGCAAATTTATTTCCTTAGATCTCAGATTTACTAACACTAGTTGATTGCTCAAAATTATAAAAATAACTGAAATATAAAAATGAAAGAAAAAGAAAATGAACACACCATCCACACAAATGAACACAAGATGTATCTTGGAAAACTTGAAATGGGAGAAAACCCATCTAAAAGGTGAGGCCTATGCTTTGCTCTCTTTTCTTCATTTATGAAAATGCAACTACAAATAAAGGAGCTCTCACTATGGAATTTCCTTTGACATTGTGGCATGAATGGATGCTACAGAATCTTATTCCTATTCAATTCATATTCTTTGAGCATCCACTGTCAATATCCTAATGGCTTCTTCCATTTTGGGCTTGTAAGGAAAACCCACATTCCTCAACCTTCAAAACTTCTCGCTTCCTTTTTCCAAGTTCTATATTGTTCCCCTATATGATTGAAAGGAGCATGCCTAGTTTCCCTTGAAGAAACTATCAAATCACTTCTGCAATTTCTGGCTATGTGTCCAAAATTGCTACATTTGTAGCATTCAATTTCATAACCCATAGCACCAAAATTGTTATAATTGATGTCAAACGCCTCACGAGGCTTTATGAGATAATTGCCTTCATAATGATTCTTGGGGTTTTCATAGCTAATTTTGTTTCAGGTGTTTCTACTCTTTGAATAGGCTCTACAATGTATGGCTTTATGCCCAAAATTATTCCAAGAATAACAGGAGCCAAGAAAAGTATTTGGGCACCTGGGTGTGGTTGGTCTTCTAGTTGGTGATGTTCTTTTGAAATCACGATCTTCTTCTTTGGTCTTCTTCATTTTTTCTTGTTGACTCCATGTTCTTATGAATACATCATCTTCTTCTTAATTCTTCTTTATTTCTAGTTTTTGTATGTCCTCCTTTAGAGGCTTGCATTATTCTTTCTTGACAGAACCCTTGATAGTATCTGCATAACTTCTTGGCTATGCTTCATTTCTTGTCATCATAGACTCACTTGAACCCTCATCAATACTATTTTGTTTGTATCCAATTCCAAACTTGTCATAGAATCGTTTTTTATTGCAAATGGTTTCATCTAATATTTTGGTGGCTACTGCTAAAATTTAGTTGGATGTCCTCCTTCTATAGTTCCTTTCTTAGTGAGACTATTTCAGCTTCTAGATTCTTTGTTATTTTTTTCTTTTCTTGTAGTTGTATATTGAATGTTTCTTCAATAACTTTGCTTCTTCCAATTGAATCCTTAGATCTATGATAGTCTACTTGGCTTCTTCAGAATTTTTGGTAGGGTTTTGAAATCCTTCCTTCAGTTTACTTAACTCTTCTTTGAAGACTTGTTTTTCTTCCTTGCTATTCTTAGATCACTTAAGGCACTCATCAATTCTACCTCAATTTTGGTTATTCCTTTGGTTCCATGTTTTTATTATGCTACTCTAATATCTCCATGCAATAATTTTAGTCCTCCATGTGCCTCCATACTAGTTGCCTTTTTTGTTCCATGTTGGTCCATAGTAAGTGTGCTAACACTCATGGCCTTGCCTTGATGAATTTTGTTTCTTTGGGTGGTGTGGGTGGAAATATGCAGCAACCTTAAGTATTGATTATTCTTTATTTGACTCTTCAACATGTGTTATGATCCAACGCCTTAAAAATGGCAAAAAGTCAATAATTACAGTCCACTTAGAGGGGAAACCTCCTTTTACAATATATCGACTTCAGAATACAATATGAGATGAGATAAGATCCTCCTAAGACTAGGTCTCATTGGTATATATATAGGAGACAATGGGTAAAATTATAATGAAAGGGTGTGATGAAGGGGTTCAAATCCTACATACAAATATAACATAAGAAATGTAATAATTCAATAAGTGGATTAATAAGGGGTTTTATACATAACATGGGCTTTGTATGGGGATTTGTCTAGGGATTATCATGCCCCTCCCCTTCAAACAAGTTTTTTCCTCAACACTTGACAACCACGGTTGTGTATGCATGAAGAAATCATCTTCCGATGTTGCCTCTTCCATTAGTAGGTTCTTCCATTTTATGAGGTACTCAGTAATTGTTTGATTTTGCAGATTCTTAATCCTTATTTCAAGTATTGTTTTTGGTTCTAGCATGATCTCCCCTTCTCAATTCATTTCTGATAAAATAGTTTGCACTGGGATCTTGTCATTGATTATCTTCTTTAAGAAAGAAACATGGAAGACTGAAGGTACACTTCCTTGTCGTGGATGAATAGCATGGGAATGATCTTGAGCAGGTGGAAGACCCTTAGGAATATCTCCAAATACCTTGGAATGATTGTTGACAACTTTTTTGGAGATCCATTGGAGTAGAGGCTATAGATGTTTCAACATCTATTGAGCTCAATTGTGAAATTATACCATGGTGTCCCTTTTTGAGTAATTTTGTCATGTTGTTGGAGCTTATCACTTTAGAGGGTTTCCTTTGGATACCTCTAAGCTTAATTTCCTTTCCTTTTAAGGAAAATCTTACAAAAATATCTTGAAAATTAATGGCCATTGTTCCCAATGATTGTAACCATTGGACCCCTAATACAACTCCAGCACCACCCATTTGGATGACAATCATGGGACTATTCAACAAATACTCCCCCATATTGAGCTTAATACTATGGCACTTCCCAGAACAATTTATGGTACCTCCATTTGCAATCATTACTTGGAACTCTAGTGGTTGATATACAAAGCAATTGAGATCTTTTGATAATTTTCAATTGATGAAGTTATGGGTACTACAATAATAAATCAACACTATTGCCTTTTTCTTTTTGATATATCCTTCTGCCTTTAGGGTTTGTGGAGTACTGGTGTCATGCAATGCATGACGAGATATCATTGGAGTAGTCTCTTATATCTCTAGAACTTATGATGGTTCCAATTCTTGATCTTCTTCCTCTTCATTGTCTATGTAGAATACTTTCTTCTCACTACATTTATGCCCCTTACTGTATTTGTTGTCACAATTGAAACATAGTCCATTTTCTCTTCTTTCATCCATTTGTTGACGTGCCAATCTTGTCAATTGAGGTACAAGTGTCTTATGAAGCCCCAAACAATCTATGCTTCTTGTGTATGTTCCCATGGTATACTTATGTGTAGCCTTTTTCTTGACTTGAATATGACGAGCAGATTGCATAGCTTCCATAATGTTTGCATGATGTTTTAAGAAAAACTCATGTTTAATGTCTTCTTTTAATCCACCCATGTAAGATTACAACAATTGTTCATCACTTATGGCATCCACTCTTATGGCCAATACCTGAAATTATGAATTATAATCTTCAATATCACTTAAGTGTTTGATTCTTTTCAATTGACTGAAGCAGTCATGTTCCCAAACTTTCCCTCATTGTGCTTCTAAGTCTCTTGTAAATAAATCCCAAGTATAATGATAAAAAATGAGCTCCCTTTTTACTATCCATTGGTACCATTGATATGGTTTTATCTAAAAGTTCAAAGTTGCTATGTGAATCCTTTTCTTATTATCCCTAATATTATATAATTCAAAATATTTCTTTGTTTGGTTCACCCAGGTAAATACCTTTGTTCCACTAAAATTCTGTAATTCAATCTTGGGAAGGTTGAATTTAGGACCCCCACCGTAATTAACTCCCCTATTAGAGTTAAATCCACTAGAAATTTGTTTATTATCGGTAGGTTGTTTAACCTGAATACTACCCTTATTTTCATGATCTCCTTGCATTTTGATATCTCCTTTAGGGGGTTTCTCATCTAGAGCCTGGGAGATCATGGAAGATAAGGAATTTTGCAATTCCTTCATAGATTTTTGTATTTCTACTTCATTTTCATCCATCTTATTTTTCATGTCATCCATATTATTATCCATTTCTTGAATTTGTCTTTGTGAGTTTACAAACTCATCCTTTGTTATTGACCTAGCACTCAATTCATTAAGTTGTTCCTCCAATTTGGATATCTTGTTATGTATGTCCTCATTTTCTTCTATAAGACTTCAGAAGGTTTAGTTGATGTTGACATATTTTTTGGACCCATGTAGAATACAAATAATAATACTCATTTTTTTCCTCTTTATCACAAATTTTGAATCACCAAAAACAAATTTTCCAATAAAAATTTATGTCAATTGTAAGTTACGTACCTTTCAACTCTTAATTTGGAGTTTGTTCTCCTAGGTGACCTTCCTTCTTATGTATTTTGAAATTTCGGCCCTTATAAGTCTGAAATTTCAGCCTACATTACTCTGATATGTTCTCTCTGCACTGCCACAGTTTTGACCAAAATTGAATGTGCCAAGTGGAAGTTAGGGTAACTTTCCCAAACCTTGCTGATTTTTGGCCTTTCCAAGAGAGTGAACTTGTACATAATACCATGCACCCAATATATGATATTTGATTTTGAAAATTGTGCTAGAAATACTAAAAAATTTCCTCTTTCTAATGCAACTGGTCCCACGGAATTTGGTTCCTCTATGAAGAAGATATGATTGTTTCCCCGGAATGTCTATTTGAGACTAGTTATAGGACTAGTCAAAACCCCTATCTTCCACAAGGCCTATCTATGAAAGTACAACAACCCAGAAGCTGAAATTTGTACCCCAAGTACCCTGATATGTCTTCTAAAGAACCTCCAAGTTTCACTTTCTGACGAGTCCCCAAAAATATTTAATAGCGAAAATTCCAAGATGATTTACTTGAGGAAGAAAAACCCTAGGATCAAGTCTCTGATACCAAATGTTATGATCCAATGCCTTAAAAATGATAAGAAGTTAATAATTACAGTCCACTTTGAGGGGGAAATCTTCTTTTACAACATATCCACTTCAGAATACAAAATGAGATGAGATAAGATCCTCCCAAGACTGGGTCTCCTTGGTATATATATAGGAGATAAAGGGTACAATTATAATGAAATGGTGTGATGAAGCGGTTCAAAGCCTACATACAAATATAAAACAAGAAATGTAATAATTCAATAAGGGGTTTTATACATAACATGGGTTTTGTATGGAGCTTTGTCTAGGGATTAACAACATGAGGTTCATTTGAGGAATTCAACTATGTAGATTATTCTTCATTTTTATGCCCTTCTTAGAGTTTTCCCTTAGGTGAATCTTCTTCTTATTCAACCTCAAACTTTTCATCCGATGTGTTTATAGGTACTACAATGAATTTCTTAGCAATCAATGCTTCATGCACCACCTTGGACCCTTCTTGTTTAGTAAGAGAAATATCCTATTTTATTTTCTTGTACCAAAGCTTCAAAAACTTGTTTTTCACATTAATATTAATTGTACCCATTGATTCCATTTAAGGATATCGAAGAATAATATCCACATCATCCATATCTTCAACATGAAAATCTAATGAAAAACATGTTTACCCATTGTGATTTTTGAACCTTTAAAAAATTGAACATTCTCGCCCTCCACTTTTGTGGTCTAGATATGCTTTGTTGGGACTTGCAATCTTTTATCCAAATCAATATTGATGAAATTATGCTTGCAGCTAGGGTTTATAGATATAATGAACTTCTCCTATTGAATACATCCATGAACCTGTAATAAGAAGTTTGCACTAGAAAACAAACCCTTAAGACTTTTGTAATCCTTCTTATTGGCAAGAGATCGCCTATCTAAAAATAATTGTTCATATGCTTCATCTGAAAGTGCACATACATCATCTAGAAGTGTGTCCCACCATATAACAACATCATCCTATAAATATATAGAGAGAGAGATTTTCCATGTCCTTGCAGTTATATCCTTCCAATATTTTATTAAGTCTTCGCTACTAGGACCATCATGTTTTCTTGTAAAATACATCATCATTGTGATAACCTGAAAAGACAACTAAGGTTTTGAAGAAAGAACTTACTTTTTAATTGTGCTCCTTTGGGTGGCTAGGGTTTTGAGGTGGTGAATTTGAAATGACGATAACTAACTCAATATTAATTTCAATCTATGTTATGACAACAATTATGAAATGCCATGTCTTATTTGCATATATTGGCACTGGTATGGCGGAAATATGGATGGTTTGTTAAAACATAGTTTATCTCCAATCAATGTGACCATCACTGGAAAACCCCAAAATAGATGATTTTAAATACACAATATCTTTACTTTCTAGACTCTTATTTGGATTTTTTTTTTAACTTAGGTGTTTTTCAAGAGGATATCGTATCTACGGCTAGTTTCTTCATATTTTTCACAAAAAAGTTCAAAAATGGATATTAAGGTCACAATCCTATTTTTCCCTTGGAAAATTTTACAAAAAGAGAAAAAAAAAAAAAAAAAATCTTAGTTTTTTTCCCAAGAAAGAGATATGATACCACTTGTAGTAAACCTTGATAGATAAAAGATGAAATGTAAGCCCTTAGCTTGATAATAACCAAAATGCATCCACATAATAAATGACACAAAAATATAGAGAGAAACCTTAAGATATGGTAAAACCATCCAATGTTCCTTATGGAAGGAATCACTCCACCAACCATGTTTGCTATAATATAATACTCAACATCCAACATATCTTAATATAATGATACTCGTGTGTATTTATATTTTTTCATGAATATTCCTAGGGGTCTATACCAACTACCTTTATTATTAGATGATTTCCTCTAACTACAGAGTGCACATATTCCATGATCATGGTCACATTACATTCAATATCCCCCTTCAATACCTCCCTAGGTACATTACAAAAGAATCCCAAATTTTTTAGTCTCGAAGAAGCCCAACAACCCCAACAAATTACAATGTTGGATTTTTCATTTTCTAGAAATCAGACCCTCAAGTAACATTGTCGATGCATAGTGTGTGAACTAATTATATGCACAAGCAAGAGATGGAGCATTCAAATCTTACACAAGCAAAGTAAGACGTGTTCACTTGAGTAGGGATATGCATATTGCATGTCAAATCTGTGCAAGCAAAATTGTTATAAAGTGATTAAAGTATATAAGTTACCACACAATGAATTTTAACTTATCAAAAGAAGAAGATATTATTACTAGAAAATCTAAACAATGTATCTACCACTTTTGACAAAACACAAAGCTTCCCATCAATGATTCCATTTAAAACAAATGTCGGAGCAACATAACACAAAGCTTCCGATCAATGATTCCATTTTATACAAATGTTCGAGCAACATCACCTCGAGCATTAAACAAAAATCAAAGGATAAAAACAAATAGAAAATATAACATTAGATGAGTAAGTGCAACAACCCGTAGGATGTTGGGTTCAAATATTTCCCAATCTAGAGGATTAGAATTCCCACCTACTATGGTGTGTCCCCCATAGAAAGGCTCACCTTAAACATATAGGATCATAATGTCGACCTACCATGGTGTTTCCCCCGTAGAAAGGCTCACCTTAAACATATAAGACATATTCTTGTGATTTGAGCAAGTTATAATCAACCTAACAACTTCATGGAATTCCTCAAAACTGCTTTCACCTGGGCATAACTCGTGTTTTTAAAAATTTAAGGTTCATATTGAATGTTTCTCGAGGGATGCATATTTGAAGAAATTCAATGCATTGTAGAGGAATACGATAGGATATAATCAACCCACGTGAACATCAATGGAATATCAGTAAAGTTTATTATGAAATCAAGTCTGAAAACTTACTGCAAAATATTATATTTGAAGAATGCGCAAAATTCTAATAATCTACTAAATCAAGATTTTCTAAACAATTCCCATTGTTAGTGTTTTGTTAATCACATAGCTTTTTTTCCAGGAATGTTAATTACATAGCTTTTTTCCAAAATGAAAATTCGCACAAAAAATTTATTTATATAAAAAAAGATTTTTACAATCGCAGTGCAGCTTTGTTCAAAATCTATTCCGTCCACAAAGGCTCCTAGACTGAAAAAACTCATAACCTAATCCAAAACAACGGATCCCAAAATGAAAACTCATTACTTCTCAATCCTAATGTGGAAAGACAGAGTTTAAATATACTCTGACCAAAAAATCTGATACAAAAGTATAACAAAGGATAGAAAATAAAAACGTCCATGACACAGGGACATCAAGCAAGAAAAACAAATCCAGACTATGATCTGCCATAAATTGCTAAACTGGATCAGAAATTGGAGAAAATTAGAAAATATCCACATGGAAGATTTGCCCATCAATCTTTCCATCCCATTTAAAGTAAGTAATCTTTCCTTTTGTCGCCGTGAGGGCCCTTTTTGATAGTTTATCAGCCTCTGTATTTGCTTCTCTGTAGATATGATGAAAAGAGATACCATTGAAGAAACGGATCAAGTCCTTTGTTCTCCAATTCCAAGCTTCAACGTTGATAGCTTGCAGCTTTCCTTTCTGATCCAACCAGTCAATTATCACCTTTGAATCCCCTAAAACCTGAATATACCAAAGATTCAATAACTTTGAAATAGTAAGCGTGGCCTAGGCTCCCAACAACTTAGCCTTTGTATTCGTTCCTGCACAACAATTGAAAAACTAGTGAAAAACTTGGGCATTAATGGTTTGTATCGTTCCCCTTGCACCACAATTTGTGCCTCCAGCCACCGCAGCTCCATCAAAGGTGGCCACGGAATAACCCTCCATCCTCAAGGTCGGATTTTGACACAAGCGAGTAGTATTTTGCTCGTTCTTGTTTTTATTGAACGCTCCCAAGGTTTTTTTAACCACTGACCAGACTGAAGGGAAATGTCCTTCAAATAAGCACAAGTTATGTTCCTTCCAAAGGAACCAACACAACAAAAGCAACAATCTATTAGAAACATGTGTGTCTGAATACCATAGGTCCATACAAGTTTGTAGCATGTATCCTACCCACTGGCGATTAAAATGAAGGAGCTGCTCACATTTGTTCCAAACCGATTTTGTGAAGATACACTCTATGAAGAGATGTTTGATATCTTCCGCTTGTTGACCACATAAAATGCAATAACTCAGTCCTATCCATCCCTTCTTCTGTAAGATATCCCAAGTAAGAATTTTATCATTGATTGCAAGCCAGAAGAATAAAATTACCTTCAGAGGTAAGTGCCACTTCCAGATATGACTCAGCCATCCATTTAATGCTGGTAAATCCTGTAGAGATAAGATAGCCATATAAACATTTTTAACTGTCATAATTATTTTTTTGTCTCTGCCCGTCCAGATCAAGACGTCTTCATCATTTAAGCGCAGATTTACACCGACTCAATTTAATTATATTATCAACTTTATCCAATCAACAGAGAGGTGCCATGTCAAACCCAATTCCGCGCTAGTTTTCCAAACCTCCACTCCCGTTATCGGATGCTTAGCCGATGAGGCTTGAGCCAATACAGAAATCGAATTTTTATTTAATTGTAATACTGTTTTTGTTTTAAGAAGAGATTTTTCCCCCAAATCTAAAATACAATCTCTCCGGATCTCAACTTTAAAACCGGCCCCTGGACACCAACTGAGCCAATGGAGGATATAAGGAAGAGAGCGTAATAGACTTGACCAAATCCTGGAAGCCGAAATGCACTGATGGCTTCCTAAGCCAGGTTTCTAATGGAGTGTTATGTAAATATTTATCACAAACCACCCTGTGCCAAATAATATCACGGTTTAGAAGCCTCCAGAGAGTTGTTGTATTTAATGTAGTATTGAAAATAAAAAGATTCCTCAGTCCCCATCCCCCGAGCTTTTTTGGTCTAGACAAAATTTCCCACCTGCATAGATGGTAATGATGGGTCTTCGACTAGCCATTCCAAAGAAATCGAAACATCACCTCCCTGATTCTATTTAAAACCGACCTAGGCAGGGCTTCCAATGACATCCAAAAGACTGGTTGAGCTTCAAGAACTGACTTTACCAAGATGTATCTGCCTCCCAGCGATAATCTTTTGTTGCACCATAGATCCACTTTCTTTTGTAATTTTGAAATTAACCAGTTCCGATCATTAGAAAATTGCGCCCCAAACTTTAAAAAATATCCTAGATACTTGAATCCGTCTGCAAGATGGCTGAAATTATAAGGTAGAATCAGTTTAGAAGGATCTAAATCAGCCTCCAACAGTGCATCAAAAAAAACTGCAGTCTTTGAAAGATTTATTGACAATCCAGAGGCTTTACAAAAGAGGTTAATAATCCTGGTTATTTCCTGCCAATCGTTGATACTTGCCTTTGATAAAATGATAACGTCATCCACAAAAAGGATAAGTAATACTTTTATCATCCTAGAGACTTTGATACCTGAGACTGTTCCTCTTACCAAACTATCTTTGAGCATTAAGCTCAAGCCTTCCATCACTAGAATAAAGAGCAACGGGGATAGTGGGCAACCTTGGCAGACTCCTCTTCCACTCCTGAAAAAACCAGTAGCCTCCCCGTTTATTAAAACTGAAAAGGATGTCGAAGTGACACAAGACAATATCCAATTTGTCAATTTAATCTCTGCTCCAATTTTTAGGAGGATCAATCTGAGATATTCCCAATCAATACTATATTTCCTTAAATCCAGTTTCAATACCAAAGCCTTTAATCTTTTCTTTTTTATGCTGTGCAAAACCTCATGTGCCGTGCCTACTGCATCTTGGATCCTCCTTTCCTTTAAAAAACCTAGTTGTTCTATAGAGATAGCTCTGGAGAGAAAAGGTTTTAAACGGTTACCAATTATCTTAGATATTATTTTATAGCATAGGTTGCATAATGAGATTGGCCTAAAATCGTCGAAGGAAGATGGGTTATTGTCCTTTGGAATCAGAGTCAAAAACGTAGAATTTAATCTTCCGAAAATATCCCCCGTCTTCTAGACTCTTCTACCATAGCAAGTAGATCTTCTCCTACAAGATCGAAGAAAAACGTAAAGAGCTCGACCGTCCAGCCATCCGGCCCCGGGCTTTTTTCTTTCTTGAAAGCAAAAAGAACCGCTTTCACTTCCTCCAAAGTAACAGGTATGAACAGCGAATCTGCCTCCTCTTCGTTTATCATCTGTGGATAAAATTCCATAACATTTAATTGTTCAAAAGGACCCAGGACAGTCGGCGCCTTATAAATATCTTTGTAGTAGTTTATTGCTGCTCCCTTTATAGATTCCTGTTCTGACACAAAATCCCCTTGACCATTTTTTATTTGCCAGATATGTTTCCTCACCCTATTATAACTTGTTAGTTTATGAAAATATCTGGTATTTTTGTCACCGCTGGAAAGCCAGAGAGCCCTGCTCCGCAGCCTCCATTTATCCTCTTCTTCTTTTAATAATGCATTTCGTTCCGTCTCTAAAATCCTCAGAGAAGTAGCAAGTATAAGATCAAATGGCTCGCCTTCCATATTATTAAGAGTATTATTTATTTCTAATTCTAAGGACAACAGTTTTTCTTTTCTTTTTTTCATTGTGTCTTTTAACCACCGTTTAGTTTGTTTTTTCAGGACCTGCAATTTCCAATTGATCCGCTTCTGTTTTCCACTTTCTGTAGAAACAACGGGTCATTCCAAACTTTGTACACTTTCTGTTAATCACATAGCTTAATTTACTTGCATCATATAAAAGAATTTTTTTATTTTTACCCTCATCTAAACATATTAAGAAATAGGTAGAAAATATATACAATAGAAAATATTATTATTAAAAAAAAAATTACACCTTTTGTTATTCAAGGTTACACGTTTTTATAACAAACTGTAAATATTGGAAAGACTTGTTTGGCACATTGGAAACACTTTTTTAAGACAAAATACGTAGATATTGGATGTTAAGTACCAATAGGGAATAAAGTAAAAAATTATTTCCATGAAAGGATCCTTCACTTGATTATATCTTTATTCAAAATGATTTGAATAATTAGTTGGGTGTTTGGCCTTTCTGGTTGAAAGAATATTTATTTAGATGTAATTTCACATCATTCAAACTATCAAGCATTGATATTGGTTGTGTATGAAGTTGATATAAGTATGGTAGAAAATAAAATATTTAACACATATATGTAATTTTAAATTTAAATTATAAAAGTATTTATATTTCCTAACATGGAGATGTAGAATTGGATGTTTAATGTGAGTTTAGTTTGAGTTGGGCATTGGAATGTACTTTTTGCAAGCATGTGAATCCACAATTGATGTGGGATAGCTCGTAGGCTTGATGGAAGGAACGAGTGTTGCAATGTCAAGATGAGAAGAAAGTTGTAACCAGTCCACTTCCTAATCATGCATATGTGGCACACCCAACTACCTTTATGAGATAGCAAGGTACAAACAAATTATAATTGAATGTAATGGCTTGATATAGAGATTATGTGTTCATATGCTCTAACACACAATTCTTCAATGTTCCACCAAGTTCCTAGGATGTGAGGACATGAGAGCAGGGAAATGCATAAGGGGATGTGTGGAAACACTTCCCAAATTCCAGGGAATGTCATATGGGATGTCGAGGTTTCTTAAACCCTACTCAAAATATTAAAAATTAAAATTAAAATATATGAAAACTGAAACATAAATCATTGAAATCTTACACATAACAATGAATCAATAGCATGCATCATTACATGTAACATAGTAGATCATAAATTATACATGTAATATTGATGTAATAACATAATAATCATGATTTACAAATCATTTATCACCATTGTATTTCTCATCATATTTAGACAATTCAAAAGATATAAATCTAAGTCTTAAGATAATTGATCTAAGAATAAGTCAAATGACAAAATAAACATCATTACTCAAGGCAATGCCCTACTAGTCTCTACATTCAACTACTACACGAAGGATTAAGGACCAACCATGGGAATGTCGCTATAATCATTTGCATTCTCTAGAATATTCATGGCACACCAATCAACCCGAGTTATGCCTCATTAGGTCCCTCCTCATCTACCTATGCATTAGCTTTACATTCATTTTATTATTTGTTTTCCTTGAAAAAGTAAATTTTGATCAAAAGGAAAGGTGGGAATGTCTCATTTTTTATGGGGATGTTCCCTACTATATCATCTTGTGTTCCCACCAAAAGGGGATGTGTGGAAACATCCCCCTTGGAGTACCCATGGATGTCTCGGGAGTATGGAGAGCACATCCACTACGCTTGGGAACACATCCCCATGTAACACTGCAATTCCCCATCATCAACTCTAACTTACACATATGCCTTATACACTCTAGAAACTATTGGGCACAATGTAGACTAAATATGTTAGAGATATTGAGAATTCTAATTCAAATGTTTTCCTCAAACACATTGCCAATTGTTGGGACCAAGCTTTCAGAATCTCTATAATTAGTCTACGTTGTTGATTAGAGAATTGAGTGTTAAGGTAGATAAAGGATTAGTCTTTGCATTAAGCTAGTGCATTCAAAAAAAATGTTTGTGCCATTATGTCTTGGGGAGGTGCCTAGGTACTTGAATATTATGTGAAACCCAATAGAAATATATTTGTTGGTTTGTAAAACAAAAATTTATATATGGTAATTATGATAACGTTTTGTCTTGTGTAGATAAAAATATAGCGCAAAGGAAGAAGAAGTAACCATACAACCCACAAGTATCTAACTTGAACAACAACATCTAAGGAAAGGGAAATTTCTATGCCTTTGGCAATTACAAAAGCTTGTGAATTAATTATATTCCACATGATTACAAGAACTTTGTTGTTGGACAATGACTCAACCCAAAC
>JASDQU010735838.1:33767-43767 GCA_032191745.1 Picea mariana | reverse complement strand
TATTTTCATATAGCAATTATATCATCTACAGGAGTTCTTAACTCCACCATGTAACATTTATCGAGAAACAAGTTGTAATCATAAGCCAATATGTATTTGTATGGTTGTTCTCATGCTTCACAAAGCTACCACAAGCAAGAATTCAACCTCTGACACACCCTCATGTTTCCAACCACATGCATTCTTAAGTTGCCTCTTCCTTGCTATACTCACCCTCCAGGCTCAAGAATCCCCTTCTATGTTACACAGTCCCTCGGGCAATTCATCATTTTCCATGGTGTTCACCTGCAAGGAGAGCACCAACTTACTACCAACATCCATTGGTAGTCATTACCCAACAATTCATGGCAATCATAGAGCCCACTGTCATCACAGTGGCCTTCTTCTCATGATTTCTTTCTTTCAACCATCACTCTTTTTCATAGCTTTATTCCCCTAACAGAGCTTCCATGTAGTCCTTCCACATGTGACTACTTTAGCATGCAACTCTTTTGTTGCAATATCTAACAACTCCTGAAATTTTCTCATATTCATGGGTTAGCAATGATTTCATTATTCTAGTTGTTATCATAATCATTTCAATGAAAAATATAACATGTGCATGCATTCACCCAATACACTCCATAATTCCTTCAAGCACATACATATATATATCCACATGCATGGGTTCTTGTTCACCATTTGCACACTTTTATAAATGAATCATGAATACCTACTCAATGCATCCTAATATTGATTTCAAAATATTAAGTTCTAGGTAATGCATTCCACCATGGTGAATTGGAAGGTCTAGCCAATGCCTCGACACTTCATCCATACACTTCCCTACTACTTTTTCAACCATTTGGATACCTTCATTTCTAGCCCAAACACAACACCAGGAATGTAATCCTTTGGTTCTCTTCAATGTTAGTTAAAAGGTTGTAATCCAAACATCAGTTATAAGTAGGAAGACCATTGGATAATTGTGTAGTGCTATAGCCTTTCCATTTCCAATCACATTATGGCATCACACATGGCTAGCTCTGCTAGCATCCATTTCTATAACATGAGTATATCTCCTAACTTGCCTTGGTTATGAACTGATAACCAATATAACATGACATAACCACAGTGCATCCCAAACACATCAATTCAATTATAGAATTTTGTCTGAAGAACTCTTACCTCAATTCCCTTCAACATTCATGCATCATAAGAATACCAAAAACATACCTACATGATTTCCATCAATTTTCTTGATGCTACCTTATCAACTGGTATGTTATAGAGGCTTTCAGGTTCCCCTCACCAACCTTTTATTCAACTTTTTATCATTCTCATATTTTTTTTCAAATGATTAGCGATAAGATTTATTCAATAGTAAGTTGTAATCATTTAAACCAATACTTATTTGTATGGTTGTTCTCGTGCTTCACAAATATACCACAGGCAAGAATTCAGCCTCTGACACACCCTCATGACTCCAACCACTTGCATTCTTAAGTTGCATTTTCCTTTCTATACTCACCTTCCAGGCTCAAGCATCCCCTTCTCTACTACACAATCCCACAGGTGATCCATCATTGCCAAGGTGTTCACATGCAAGGAGAGTGCCAACTTACTACTAGCATCCACTGATAATCATTACCCAGCAATTCGTGGAAATCATAGGGTCCAATGTCATCACAGTGGCCTTCTTCCTGTGATTTCTTTCTTTTGACCATCACTCTTTTTCATAGCTCTATTCCCCTCATAAAGATGTCGTGTAATCCTTCCACATGTGACTACTTTAGCATGCAAATTTTTTGTTGCAATATCTAAGAGCTCCTGAAATGTTCTCATATTCATGGATTAGCCATGATTTCATTCTTCCAGTTGTTAGCATAATCATTTCAATGAAAAATATAATATGTGCATGCATTTACCTAATGCATTCTATAATTCCTTCAAGCATATACATATGTATTTGCATGCAAGTGTGCATATTCCTCACTTGCACACTTTTATAATGTATTCATGCATACCTACTCAATGCAACCTTGCATAGATTTCAAAATACTGTATTTCTACGTCATGCATTCCACCATGGTGAATTGGAAGGTCTACCCAACACCTTGACACATCATCCATACACTTCCCTACTACTTGTTTGACCATATGGATACCTTCATTTCCAAGCCCAAACACAACACCAGGAATGTAATCCTTGGGTGCTCTTCAATGTTTCCAAAACGGTTGTAATCCAAACATTGATTATATGTAGGAAGACCATTAGATAATTGTGTAGCACTATAGCGTTTCCATACCACATTGTAACATACCCAGTACCCTCTTATCGTTGTTAAGAGTACGGGATACTTTTGAATTTCACAATTTTTCCATTAATTGTACTTTGATACCAAAATATAACTGTCTAGCCATCCTACAGTCTAACATTTGCACATAAACTGCGTTGATATCACATTGTAACACACCTCATACACACTTGTGGGCATATGTCATTACAATTCAACCTCTGTATAAACTATATTTTTAAAATTATTTAACCTCGCTCATAAATACTCTAATACCATGAATATTTATGCCCAACATGACTCTAAAACCAACTGTAAAATTCTCAGACCCCTAGTTTAAGCTCTGAAATCAATTTGTAATAATATGCCCCGCATATGATAAACTTATGCAGTCCAAATAACATGCAGTCTCATGCATAACACATAATAATATAATTAAATATACACATGCACAACATAATAGAATTCAACATATAAAAAGACACATTATACAAATCATAAAAGCATATAATAAGAACACTTATCTTTTTATAGAATCATCAACTGGCTATGGAGCTCAGACATTCCACCCAACCATAGACATGGTTGTTCTAGCTCTCTCAATAGCAGGTCACCCCGAACTAGGGCTATGACCCCACTAGAGAAAAGGCCACCTAAGCCAACTAAGGTCTCATAGTCAGCACAAGCAATGGAAAGGCCAATGTACCAAACTCTAGCAACAATTCTAACCTACAACCTCTCATTCCCCATCAGCCTGCACAATCCAAGGAATTTTACCCCCTTCTTTGCTCTACAACCCCTCTGGCTATCCCACTTCCCTTCCAGGGCTCCAGTACAGGCCAACCAAGAAGTCTCAGAGTTGTGGCTCCAAGAACTCCAGTTGTTATAATGGAGTCTCGAGGCACCCTCCAGGCTTCACACCTAGGGAAACCTATCCCAAACAATTCTCCTTCTAGGGCTCAAGTCTTCCCCAAGGCAACCCAAGGAGAATTGTTCACCCAAATCCACTTAGGACTCTCAGGGTTCACAAAGAAACACGGTTACCATGGCTCACTAGCTCACACCCCACATGCAAAGGTAATAATGGAAAAGAATTGACACTTTTTCGGCTACATTCCCATCTTAAATATCCATGTCCCCTTTTTGAAAAATGACACTCATGTAGCCATGTTTCCATAACTTAGGAACTTAGAATATAATAACATGAAATAAGACTTAGGACTTATGAATAGATTATTATATTCCTTGGCTTAGCCCCCTATCTGAAGCCCCTTTCCTTAAGCCCTAGTCCCCTTTCCCTCTCATGGAGTCCTAGTCCCCCATACTCTTTTGTCTGACTTGGTCTACAACCATGATGTATTTTATTAATGCGTTGTATGTATATATTACAATACAGACACTCTGGCCTTTACTCATCCCAGGCTCTCCAACCCAAAAGTATTACAGGCACTCTAGCCTAAAACATATTGGCTCACCAACTTCTAAAACACATGTACATATACATTTACAACTGGGGTCAAACTGGGGGTATTACATTCCCTTCCCCCTTATTTTTGCATTGTCCTCAATGCATCATAAACAAATACAAAATCAAAATTCTCAATAATTTGACAGTTTAATGATTCCCGCAACAATTCCGACCAACAATCTTCCGTTCTCCATCAGCCTGCACAATCCAAGAAAGTACCCCTTCTCTACTCCATAGCCCCTCATGTCGTCTCACTTCCCTTCAAGGGATCCAACACAGGATGGACAAGAAGTCTCAAAGTTGTGGCTCCAGGGAATCTAGCTACAATGGAGTCCTCAACTCCCACTTTTCTTCTTTCAAGTTGTAATAGGCCCATTGGACTTTATTCTTCTCTTCCCTTCTTATTTTGAGTTCTACTTTCTTTTGGTTGTAAGTGGTATTGCTTTGCCTTTACCTTCGAAATACACCATCTCTTGACATTCTTCTTTCTAAGTACTCAATTCATGTCTTTGTTCTTTAGCTATTCCTATAACGGCCATCCAGAAAACATATATGTTACATCTATTTTCATATAACAATTATATCATCTACATGACTTTTTTTTTCCAAGTGAGTATCATCATCTACATGACTTCTCGACTCCCCTATGGATGCTACTAAAATATTGCTCATACGTTTTCCCCAATTATCTCTCAAATAAACAATTTCAAAATAACTAAAATTCAACACATAAGTCTTCTGCCATCATTGCAATTATGGTGATTAATTAACATAACATGTGGATGAATCCACTAACATAATCGTGGTATTTATATCTAAATTGACAACACCATAAATCATTATCAGTACAAGAATAAGATCCTCAATTAATACAATACAATAAAATAGAACACAACACAGTAGTATACCAAATGCTTAAAATAAAATAAATCTTGACCATTAAAGCTCTACACATTTATTAATACAATAATAAACCACCTTTACAACTTTTGGTGGTGCAAATTACATGTTTTCTCTTGGACAAAATTATGATGCTACTTGAGAACAATGCTTAAACTTCTATTGTGCTCAAACTCTCTGTGTTGAAAGGTAATTCAACCTGTGTTGGTTCCAATGGGCTTCAAAGTTATCACCGACCATAGCATATCTTGTATAATAGAACTCTAATAGAACGCATAGAGTGCATGAGGTTAGTCGCTGAATTTGTACATGTTTTTCTTTCTCCTATGAATGTGTAGAATAGGATTAACTACCAATTTGATCCTACAATCTCTTCATCGCATAGGGATCTTTGAGCAGCTCATGTTACTAAAAACAAAATTTGGATTGATTGAAGTTGAAGAATTACAAAACTATTTGATAAAATGGCAGAGGCCGAGACATACAAATATAACTGCCTCGAGAGTTCCCTGTGGGATTTTGGTGTCCATCTTATCAGTCTCCACGATCTGGAGCACCACATCAACTAAATCTTTAACATTATCTATCTCTTCCTCTGCTTGGCCCTTCAAGGTCTCATAAGCTTTGCGATGATCAACATGGTCCTCTATTATTTTCTCTATGAATACATCGAATGTTTCGCTAGCTTTTTGCTCAGAGCTTTTACATAGAGTCTCTTCACCTCCGAAATGGGAAAATCTCAGTCCAACTATTCAAAGCTTGAGATTAGTGAATAAAAGCAAAGCAGGCATAACAAATACACAAAAACAACACAAAAGCCTGACAGAGCAACCGAAACCATGCAGCCATTACAGAACCCAACAAGGAAATTGTTGGGCTTTCTAGTAGGCGAATTTTAAAACCCTAAATACTAAACCCAACAGGGAAATCGTGGGGCTTTCTATCGGGCAGGCATTCATCTTTTTCTGCAAGCGCACTCTACAATGGAGAACGGGGGATGGAATCAGTGGAGCCTTTGACAGGCGAGCGTGCCTACCCCACGTGTTTTGCAAATTTTCCTTTTGCGGCCGCACAGACAGAATAAGCCTTTAAAAAGCCGAAACGTTGTGATGGATTATATGTAATGTGGCCACTAGGCTATGGACTCAGGTAATTGATAAATGTGTGAGTCTGTTCAATTTTCATGTCTACTATATAGATATTAAAATAAAAATGTTTTTGCAAATGTGAAGATTTCCACTATCATAGATTGACATTAAACCTGGATTAGAGATTGGCACTCGGTTGAGAACGAATGGTAGACAATGGTAGAACGATATCTTATAGAATTAAATAAGTTGAAGTTCCAGGGGCTGGAACAGTAATGGCGGCAACCAAACTGTAATGGGGGCAACCAATTAATGCATGTGACAGTGTGAGACTGGGAACAGTTAAGGTGGCAAAACAGGTCTGAACAGTGTTCACCAGGACGGGTGGCAGGAGGTAACTCCGGGTGGTAAACACAGTAACTCTCCCCAAAATGGAAGAAGCGGTCAGCGCTATGATGAGCCTGGAAGATGAGGAGATATGGAAACACTCTGGGCTCTTTGTCTCGGATGAGGAGCTGAGGAGTGGGACAGACCTTGTCATGAGGGGCAAGACAGCTGGGAACCCAACCCAAGATAAACTAGAAGTCAGGTTGGAGACAGTTCTTGGACGGAGTGCATGGGCACATAACAAGGAATACTATGGAAACTGTCCAGATGGGCTACATGCCAGGGTTGTGAAGGGGAAACAGGTTACGGTATCTCAGGGTGGAAGAGCAGATGCAGTCGGAAACGAATCAGGAAGCAACCCCCCCAGTTTACAAACTCCTGTCAAGACATCCATGGAGGAGAACCATCACTAGAAGCTGGGTTAAAAGACTCAGAAGGTGACTCCGGGGTACCTGGGAAGTTGAATGGCAAAAAACCAGAACAAGAACCTGATAGCAACTGGAAGGAACAAAGGGCTAGTTGGGGAGATTGGAAAAGGAAAAAACTGTGGAAACCAAGGAAGGTCGAACGAAAAATGGTCCTTGGAGGGGATGTAGACTTGGAGGATGCATGTAACTTGGCTATGTGTGCTCTAGTGGGAAGGTTCACATACAGAGCTTTGGGCCGACAAGGTATAGCACGCTGGGTGGAGAAAATTTAGAACCCATTACTAGGGTATACGCCGGAGATGGTGATACTCATTAGGGGGTGGTTCTGCTTCATCTTCATAACTCTAGAAGACTCCATGAAAATCCTACAAGAAACCTGGATTTTAAATGGAGGCAGCCTGATGCTAAAAAGATGGTGAGTGGGTTTCGACCCTACGTCGGAATACTTCCAGTTTAGGCACATTTGGGTGCTTTTACCAAGCTTACCAATACAGCTTTGGAATGAAGGTGCATTTACAGGAATAGGGAATGAACTAGGGAGGTTTCTGTTTATGGAAGATTCAGTCTTAAAAGGAGTCGATAAGAGAATGGGAAAAATTCTGGTGGAATTAGAGATGTTCACAATGGGTTGTTGGAAGGACTTGATATAAAATGGAGGGGGAAAGATATATGGCCAAAAACATGACTATATGGGCCTTCCTTTTCGATGCACTTCCTTCAAAAGGATGGGGCATTTATGTAAAGATTGCCAAGCAATAGTCTCAGATGAAGAATCAAAGTCGTCAATGCTCAGAAAGGAAAACTATAATGAACATCCGGGGGAGGACCCTTCATGGAGTGGGGAAGGCACTTCGTCAGAGGAGGCTACATCGAACCCAACAGCGGCTGACTCCGACTTAAGAAAGCTAAAACTACTCTGTCCCTCCTCCTTTTCTACTTTATCAACTTGGGAGATTGTTCGTTTAAATCTCTTAAAAACATCTCCTACTGGGGATTTTTCGGTAAATCCCGAGAGTCCCGTTAGGGAGTTGGTTAAGGAGGGTAATAACGACTTAACCATTGGAAGATTGGATTCGAAAATCTTGGTTCAGTTGTTAAATACTCAGGAATGTGTCGGGACTTTGGGGAACCACCCAGAAGAGGAGGAGACGAGCAGCGAAGCGCTGTTGGGGAGGGAGATGGCTTCCCGAGAGAGCTCCCTGGAAGCTATTTTGGAGACTTTGGTACCCAGCTACCGAGACATGGTTATCAAGAAACCTTTGAAAGTTTATGAAGGGCGCAGGATGGTAAACTGTGGGAAGGAAGAAAAAACATACAGTGAACATGGGCTTGAGATGAGGTGTCCAAGAAGAGAATCAAAGAAAAACCACTGGATGGGGGGACTGGGGTTAGATTCTTCGCCCATTAAAACGAGAAGTGCACACAGGAAAGATGTGGGAAGCAGAGGGGATTTGGTCATTCAAGGAAACAACAACACTAAACAAAGGGCTCTTAGAGGACTCAAAGCCCTAGCCAAAGCCAAATAATGAAACTTCTTTCACTAAACTTAAGGGGAGTTGAAGGACTCCTAAAAGTGCAACCCTCCGAAGATTATTGTCTTGTATTAAACCTAATATTCTATTTATGCAAGAAACTATGGTGGAAGGAGCAAAAGCAAGGGCCTTAGTCACAAAACTCTTGCCTAGTTGGTTTTGTTGTGCATCTGATTCGGTGGGACAGTCAGGGGGCTTATGTGTGACTTGGAACCCAGCTAAGGCGGCCCTTCATCCTTATGTAACTTGTGCAGGCATTCTCCTTGAAGGCACTTTACTTGAGGGCAACAGGTCGGTCTCTCTCTTCAACTGTTATGGCCCTTGCATTGATAGGAAAGCTTTCTGGGAAGTTGTTGTTGCAAGTGGTCTGCTAGCTACCAAAAAACTAATCCTTGTTGGTGACCTTAACTTTATAGTGTCTGCTTGTGAAGTTTGGGGCTCAAAAGCCAAATTAGACCCCCTCGAAAGGTATCTTTCAGAATTTCAGACTGGTAGACATAGTCCCTTTAGAATTTTCCCCTACTTGGCGCAATGGAGGAGGAGTAGAGAGTATAGCAAAAAGACTGGATAGGGTTTATATGTCGGAAGACTTGGTTTCATCAATTGGTAGGTACAGATCCTGGATTGCCTATCCTTATTTTTCAACCATGCACCAATTGTACCGCAGTTTGAAGAGGGACAGAGGCCGATAGCTTATCCGTTCAAACTAAATCCTATCTGGCTGGAAGAGAAGGGATTTAGTGAGATAGTTGATTCTTTGTGGAAGTCCAAAGAGTTCGACCCAGAACCCTTAGCAATGAGAAGATTAGTAGGAAAATTAAAAGTCTTAAAACAGAAAGTGATTGGGTGGGAGAAATTACAAAACAAACTGAGGCTCCTTGAACTAGTTTCAATTGAGGAGGAATTAGAAAATTTATACTTCACAAAACTCAGTGGGAGGGCCCTAGTGGATACTGACAACAACATCAAAGAGTTGGAAGGGAGAAGACAGAAATACCTATTAGATAAAGAAGAAACTTGGAGACAAAAGAGTAGGGCCATTTGGCTCCAGTAGGGTGATCGAAATACAATAAAATTCTATCGATATGCTAGTCACAGGAAAAATCAAAATGCAATTTGGGAGATGAAGGATGAACAAGGCATCAACCACACGGGACAGGAAGACATTGAGTTTGAAGCTGTGAGATTTTTCAAAGCCCTCTATGACGACACAGAACATAATGCAATTGTAGATCAAGTGAAGGTAGTACAACATTATCCTTGTTTCTTCACGGAGATTGATGTACAAGAGCTTGAAAAGCCCAGTACGATAGAAGAAATCAAACTTGTGCTGAAGAGTTTTTCCAAGGACAAGAGCCCGGGGCTAGATCGCTGGACGGTGGAATTCTTCCTCAAGTTCTTTGATTTATTAGGGATAGATGTACATGAAGCAGTGGAGGAGTCAAGAAGCTCGGGTTCGATGGTAAGTTCTTTAAATTCGACTTTTTTAGCTCTAATTCCGAAAGTGGATAAGCCTGCAAGCTTTGGGGATTTTAGACCTATTTCCATTTGCAATATAGCTTACAAAGTGATTGCAAAACTCATTGGGATTTGATTGAAGTCAATATTGTCAAAAGCTTTATCAATCGAACAGTTTGGGTTCTTAAAGGGAAGGCAAATCGTGGATGTTGATAGTGTAGCACAAGAATGCTTACATAGCATTAAATCCAAAAAGTTGAAAGCCCTAGTTTTAAAGTTGGATCTGCAGAAAGCTTAGGATTGCGTTAACTGGGACTTCCTTAGGTTAATTCTCTTAAAGACTGGTATAGGACTAAAGTCAACAAACTGGATTATGAGCTTTGTAAACTCGCCAAATTTTGTGATTCTGGTAAATGGAGGTCCTACCACATTTTTCAAAAGTGGGCGCGAGCTAAGACAAGGA
>JASDQU010735838.1:961-19354 GCA_032191745.1 Picea mariana | reverse complement strand
TATTTTCATATAGCAATTATATCATCTACAGGAGTTCTTAACTCCACCATGTAACATTTATCGAGAAACAAGTTGTAATCATAAGCCAATATGTATTTGTATGGTTGTTCTCATGCTTCACAAAGCTACCACAAGCAAGAATTCAACCTCTGACACACCCTCAGGTTTCCAACCACATGCATTCTTAAGTTGCCTCTTACTTGCTATACTCACCCTCCAAGCTCAAGAATCCCCTTCTGTGTTACACAGACCCTTGGGCGATTCATCATTTGCCATGGTGTTCACCTGCAAGGAGAGCGCCAACTTACTACCAACATCCATTGGTAGTCATTACCCAACAATTCATGGCAATCATAGAGCCCATTGTCATCACAGTGGCCTTCTTCTCATGCTTTCTTTCTTTCAACCATCACTCTTTTTCATAGCTTTATTCCCCTAACAGAGCTTCCATGTAGTCCTTCCACATGTGACTACTTTAGCATGCAACTCTTTTGTTGCAATATCTAACAACTCCTGAAATTTTCTCATATTCATGGGTTAGCAATGATTTCATTATTCTAGTTGTTATCATAATCATTTCAATGAAAAATATAACATGTACATGCATTCACCCAATACACTCCATAATTCCTTCAAGCACATACATATATATATATATCCACATGCATGGGTTCGTGTTCACCATTTGCACACTTTTATAAATGAATCATGAATACCTACTCAATGCATCCTAATATTGATTTCAAAATATTATGTTCTAGGTAATGCATTCCACCATGGTGAATTGGAAGGTCTAGCCAACGCCTCGACACTTCATCCATACACTTCCCTACTACTTTTTCAACCATTTGGATACCTTCATTTCTAGCCCAAACACAACACCAGGAATGTAATCCTTTGGTTCTCTTCAATGTTAGTTAAAAGGTTGTAATCCAAACATCATTTATAAGTAGGAAGACCATTGGATAATTGTGTAGTGCTATAGCCTTTCCATTTCCAATCACATTATGGCATCACACATGGCTAGCTCTGCTAGCATCCATTTCTATAACAGGAGTATATCTCCTAACTTGCCTTGGTTATGAACTAATAACCAATATAACATGACATAACCATAGTGCATCCCAAACACATCAATTCAATTATAGAATTTTGTCTGAAGAACTCTTACCTCAATTCCCTTCAACATTCATGCATCATAAGAATACCAAAAACATACCTACATGATTTCCATCAATTTTCTTGATGCTACCTTATTAACTGGTATGTTATAGAGGCTTTCAAGTTCCCCTCACCAACCTTTTATTCAACTTTTTATCATTCTCATATTTTTTTTCAAATGATTAGCGGTAAGATTTATTCAATAGTAAGTTGTAATCATTTAAACCAATACTTATTTGTATGGTTGTTCTCATGCTTCAAAAGTATACCATAGGCAAGAATTCAGCCTCTGACACACCCTCATGACTCCAACCACGTGCATTCTTAAGTTTCATTTTCCTTTCTATACTCACCTTCCAGGCTCAAGCATCCCCTTCTCTACTACACAATCCCACGGGTGATCCATCATTGCCAAGGTGTTCACGTGCAAGGAGAGTGCCAACTTACTACTAGCATCCACTGATAATCATTACCCAACAATTCTCGGAAATCATAGGGTCCAATGTCGTCACAGTGGCCTTCTTCCTATGCTTTCTTTCTTTCAACCATCACTCTTTTTCATAGCTCTATTCCCCTTATAAAGATGTCGTGCAATCCTTCCACATGTGACTACTTTAGCATGCAAATTTTTTGTTGCAATATCTAAGAGCTCCTAAAATGTTCTCATATTCATGGATTAGCAATGATTTCATTCTTCCAGTTGTTAGCATAATCATTTCAATAAAAAATATAATATGTGCATGCATTTACCTAATGCATTTTATAATTCCTTCAAGCATATACATATGTATTTGCATGCAAGTGTGCATATTCCTCACTTGCACACTTTTATAATGTATTCATGCATACCTACTCAATGCATCCTTGCATAGATTTCAAAATACTATATTTCTACGCCATGCATTCCACCATGGTGAATTGGAAGGTCTACCCAACACCTTGACACATCATCCATACACTTCCCTACTACTTGTTTGACCATATGGATACCTTCATTTCCAAGCCCAAACACAACACCAGGAATGTAATCCTTGGGTGCTCTTCAGTGTTTCCAAAATGGTTGTAATCCAAACATTGATTATATGTAGGAAGACCATTGGATAATTGTGTAGCACTATAGCCTTTCCATACCACATTGTAACATACCCAGTACCCTATGATCGTTGTTAAGAGTATGGGATACTTTTGAATTTCACAATTTTTCCATTAATTGTACTTTGATACCAAAATATAACTGTCTAGCCATCCTACAGTCTAACATTTGCACATAAACTGCATTGATATCACATTGTAACACACCTCATACACACTTGTGGGCATATGTCATTACAATTCAACCTCTGTATAAACTATATTTTTAAAATTATTTAACCTCGCTCATAAATACTCTAATACCATGAATATTTATGCCCAACATGACTCTGAAACCAACTGTAAAATTCTCAGACCCCTAGTTTAAGCTCTGAAATCAATTTGTAATAATATGCCCCGCATATGATAAACTTATGCAGTCCAAATAACATGCAGTCTCATGCATAACACATAATAATATAATTAAATATACACATGCACAACATAATAGAATTCAACATATAAAAAGACACATTATACAAATCATACTAGCATATAATAAGAACACTTATCTTTTTATAGAATCATCAATTGGCTATGGAGCTCAGACATTCCACCCAACCATAGACACGGGTTCTAGCTCTCTCAATAGCAGGTCACCTTGAACTAGGGCTATGACCCCACTAGAGAAAATGCCACCTAAGCCAACTAAGGTCTCATAGTCAGCACAAGCAATGGAAAGGCCAAGGTACCAAACTCTAGCAACAATTCCAACCTACAACCTCGCATTCCCCATCAACCTGCACAATCCAAGGAAGTTTACCCCGTTCTTTTCTCTACAACCCCTCTGGCTATCCCACTTCCCTTCCAGGGCTCCAGTACAGGCCAACCAAGAAGTCTTAGAGTTGTGGCTCCAAGAACTCCAGTTGTTATAATGGAGTCTCCAGGCACCCTCCAGGCTTCACACCCAAGGAAACCTATCCCAAACAATTCTCCTTCTAGGGCTCAAGTCTTCCCCAAGGAAACCCAAGGAGAATTGTTCACCCAAATCAACCTAGGACTCTCAGGGTTCACAAAGAAACACGGTTACCATGGCTCACTAGATCACACCCCACATGCAAAGGTAATAATGGAAAAGAATTGACACTTTTTCGACTACATTCCCATCTTAAATATCCATGTCCCCTTTTTGAAAAATGACACTCATGTAGCCATGTTTTCATAACTTAGGAACTTAGAATATAATAACATGAAATAAGACTTAGGACTTATGAATAGATTATTATATTCCTTGTCTTAGCCCCCTGTCTGAAGCCCCTTTCCTTAAGCCCTAGTCCCCTTTCCCTCCCGTGGAGTCCTAGTCCCCCATACTCTTTTGTCTGACTTGGTCTACAACCATGATGTATTTTATTAATACGTTGTATGTATATATTACAATACAGACACTCTGGCCTTTACTCATCCCAGGCTCTCCAACCCAAAAGCATTACAGGCACTCTAGCCTAAAACATATTGGCTCGCCAACTTCTAAAACACATGTACATATACATTTACAACTGGAGTCAAACTGGGGGTATTACATTCCCTTCCCCCTTATTTTTGCATTGTCCTCAATGCATCATAAATAAATACAAAATCAAAATACTCAATAATTTGACAGTTTAATGATTCCCGCAACAATTCCAACCAACAATCTTCCGTTCTCCATCAGCCTACACAATCCAAGAAAGTACCCCTTCTCTGCTCCATATCCCCTCATGTCGTCCCACTTCCCTTCAAGGGCTCCAACACAGGATGGACAAGAAGTCTCAAAGTTGTGGCTCTAGGGAATCTAGCTACAATGGAGTCCTCAACTCCCACTTTTCTTCTTTCAAGTTGTAAGAGGCCCATTGGACTTTATTCTTCTCTTCCCTTCTTATTTTGAGTTCTACTTTCTTTTGGTTGTAAGTGGTATTGCTTTTCCTTTACCTTCTAAATACACCATCTCTTGATATTCTTCTTTCTAAGTACTCAATTCATGTATTTGTTCTTTAGCTATTCCTATAACGGCCATCAAGAAAACATATATGTTACATCTATTTTCATATAACAATTATATCATCTACATGACTTTTTTTTTCCAAGTGAGTATCATCATCTACATGACTTCTCAACTCCCCTATGGATGCTACTAAAATATTGCTCATACGTTTTCCCCAATTATCTCTCAAATAAACAATTTCAAAATAACTAAAATTCAACACATAAGTCTTCTTCCATCATTGCAATTATGGTGATTAATTAACATAACATGTGGATGAATCCACTAACATAATCATGGTATTTATATCTAAATTGACAACACCATAAATAATTATCAGTACAAGAATAAGATCCTCAATTAATACAATAAAATAAAATAGAACACAACACAGTAGTATACCAAATGCTTAAAATAAAATAAATCTTGACCATTAAAGCTCTACACATTTATTAATACAATAATAAACCACCTGTTGCACCTCTTTCGTCACCTTAGTGAGCAAATTAGAGGTGCTTGCAAGCTTAGTTGGGTTTGCTAAGCAGGACATCTGTAAGGAAAAGGGTTACAGAAAGAAATATAAAAGAACAACTAAGAATTAAACTAAGAAATAAAACAACATCTAAATTAATGAGCATAGGGACATAAGGACAAAAGAAACAATTAGACCCATGTCACCAATGATAAGGCTGATATTAGTGAAAGAAAACACCGAGAAGAAAGAGGACTATGAGTCCCTTCTTCCTCCAAGGGGGGGCTCTTGGACCCCCACAAATAAGCTCTTCTTACAACTTTGAAAATGAAAATGAAAATGGTGAAAGAATACTTTGCTAATCCACTCAAGGGGTGAGATGGATTGCCCAACGCAATGATGCAAGTATACTCTTGGTAAGGATAGAAGATTCCTCAAGAGAATAATGACAGCATAACTTTGCTATGAATTCCTTCAAAAATGAAGTGTATCCATGGACTTTTTATAGCATTCCTTTGAGGTATTGTCCAACTAGTTTGTAGTGTGTAAAGAGGCTAATTAGGGCATTTCTAGGTCTTTGACCAACCACCCAGTCGAATCCAGTCTAGATTCGAGTGTCAAATCAACTTGGAAGTTGAACCAGAAGTGGGTGGGAGGCCGACCACTCTCATAAATGTGTCGTTTCTCAGGTGCGCGGCTTTTTGCGACAACAGTCGTGCATCGTGTGCATGTGCACGAATCTTGTGTTTTTGTTTTGCGCATGTGCGCCGCACCCTGTGTCTTCATAGCGCCCTTTAATTTTTGCACTAGTTGTATAGTTTTGACCCTTTGGGAATGCTTTTGTGATATTTTTGGTCCATGGGTGACCTCATAATTTTTTGACGATGTTGAATTCTTGTAACCATTTGTGGACGAAATTTCAGTGATAACACCACCTTTAAAACTTTTGGTGGTGCAAATTACATGTTTTCTCTTGGACAAAATTATGATGCTACTTGAGAACAATGCTTAAACTTCTATTTTTCTTAACCTCTCTGTGTTGAAAGGTAATTCAACCTGTGTTGGTTCCAATGGGCTTCAAAGTTACCACCAACCATAGCATATCTTGTATAATAGAACTCTAATAGAACGCATAGAGTGCATGAGGTTAGTCTCTGAATTTGTACATGTTTTTCTTTCTCCTATGAATGTGTAGAATAGGATTAACTACCAATTTGATCCTACAATCTCTTCATCGCATAGGGATCTTTGAGCAACTCATGTTAGTAAAAAAAAAAATTGGATTGATTGAAATTGAAGAATTACAAAACTATTTGATAAAATGGCAGAGGCCGAGCCATACAAATATAACTGCCTTGAGAGTTCCCTGTGGGATTTTGGTGTCCATCTTATCAGTCTCCATGATCTGGAGCAACACATCAATTAAATATTTAACATTATCTATCTCTTCCTCTGCTTCGCCCTTCAAGGTCTCATAAGCTTTGCGATGATCAACATGGTCCTCTATTATTTTCTCTATGAATACATTGAATGTTTTACTAGCTTTTTGCTCAGAGCTTTTACATAGAGTCTCTTCACCTCCGAAATGGAAAAATCTCAGTCCAACTATTCAAAGCTTGATATTAGTGAATAAAAGCAAAGCAGGCATAACAAATACACAAAAACAACATAAAATCCTGATAGAGAAACCGAAACCATGCAGCCATTACAGAACCCAACAAAGAAATTGTTGGGCTTTCTAGCAGACGAATTTTAAAACCCTAAATATTAAACCCAATAGGGAAATCGTGGGGCCTTCTATTGGGCAGGCATTCATCTTTTTCTGCAAGCGCACTCTACAATGGAGAACGAGAGATGGAATCAGTGGAGCCTTTGACAGGCGAGCGTGCCTGCCCCACGTGTTTTGCAAATTTTCCTTTTGCGGCCGCACAGACAGAATAAGCCTTTAAAAAGCCGAAACGTTGTGATGGATTATATGTAATGTAGCCACTAGGCTATCGACTCAGGTAA
This sequence comes from Picea mariana, assembly GCA_032191745.1. Classification (NCBI taxonomy): domain Eukaryota; kingdom Viridiplantae; phylum Streptophyta; class Pinopsida; order Pinales; family Pinaceae; genus Picea; species Picea mariana. The sequence goes on along the minus strand of JASDQU010735838.1, from coordinate 12,620 downwards.
TTGATAAATGTGTGAGTGTGTTCAATTTTCATGTCTATTATATAGATATTAAAATAAAAATGTTTTTGCAAATGTGAAGATTTCCACTATCATAGATTGATTTTAAACCTGGATTAGAGATTGGCACTCGGTTGAGAACGAATGGTAGACAATGGTAGAACGATATCTTATAGAATTAAATAAGTTGAAGTTCCAGGGGCTGGAACAGTAATGGCGGCAACCAAACTGTAATGGGGGCAACCAATTAATGCATGTGACAGTGTGAGACTGGGAACATTTAAGGTGGCAGAATAGGTCTGAACAGTGTTCACCGGGACAGGTGGCAAGAGGTAACTCCGGGTGGTAAAAACAGTAACTCTCTCCAAAATGGAAGAAGCGGTCAGCGCTATGATGAGCCTAGAAGATGAGGAGATATGGAAACACTCTGGGCTCTTTGTCTCGGATGAGGAGTTGAGGAGTGGGACAGACCTTGTCATGAGGGGCAAGACAGCTGGGAACCCAACCCAAGTATAAACTAGAAGTCAGGTTGGAGACAGTTCTTGGACGGAGTGCATGGGCACATAACAAGGAATACTATGGAAACTGTCCAGATGGGCTACATGCCAGGGTTGTGAAGGGGAAACAGGTTACAGCATCTCAGGGGGGAAGAGCATATGCAGTCGAAAATGAATCAGGAAGCAACCCCCCCTGTTTACAAACTCCTGTCAGGACATCCATGGAGGAGAACCATCACTAGAAGCTGGGTTAAAAGACTCAGAAGGTGACTCCGGGGTACCTGGGAAGTTGAATGGCAAAAAACCAAAACAAGAACCTGATAGCAACTGGAAGGAACAAAGGGCTCGTGTCATGTAACTCAAAAGAGGAATGATGTGTTGATGTAGACAACTGCAGCGCCCTCGGGGGCGGTCGTGAGAAAGGCAGAAGACAATTCTACGGAGGAACATACTCTAAATGGTAGGCAGTGATATCTGTAAGAAAGATCACAGATCTTGTAGGCATTGATAGCCCAACCCAGTTCGGAGGTCTTCGACAAATATAATAAATAACTGCAATAGTCGCAAAGTAAGACCCACCGTAACATGAGAAAGTGTTGAAGTCGAATGTTACGGGGGTCAATGACAGCAGGGAACAATTGTGGTTCTCTCTATGTCGTCTGAGATCTCTCATTGGATAGGTAATGAGAATCAAGATACTGTCGCCATTCTGGAAAATTGTGTTGATGTTGACAAAAGGGGGACGCGACTCCCAGAAGCAAAGGGCTTCGTGAAATCTACGAGGTGGGGTTAGGAATTGGAGGATGTACATGGTCGAAGTCAAGATGTATGGAGAATCAATATTTCCCTTGGTTGGGGGTATATGCGAAGTATGAGTGGCCGTAGCCGTTCAACTAAGTCGAGTGTCAGGGGGACAATAAGACGTGGGATAAGTTGTGCCAGAGGTGGGACAAAGTGAACAAACTCAGAGGGCAGAGGTAAGTGGCCTGTGGGATACTCAGAGGATATGGACAATGTCAATAAGAGTAGATGATAAGGAGTGCCCCAACCAAGGGGGACATGGGTTGCGTTTTCCAAAAAAGGGAAGAAGGTCGCCAAAGGTGACGACAAAAAAGGTAATGTAAATGCTGGAAACAAAAGGCGTTTGTACAATAAATAAATAATATGGGATGAGTGTACAAATACAGAAACAGGTGCCCCAATAGAATATGGTTGGCCCGGGTAGGGCACAATTTGCTTGGAGAACTGGTGGAGGTTGGGGGCCCCATGGGTGGGTTTCTGTATGAGGTAGGTGAAATGAAGGGAAATTTGCAGATGAGCAAACTGATTGTGGATGAAATGGAGGGTTCATGATACTGCGGAGGTGCAGTCAAAAATAGGACCTTGAAGAGATAATCTAGGAGTCCGATGGGAAAGCTAGCAAAATGAGGAGAATGAGTATGTGGCTGATTCGCGATAGAATGTAAGACTATCGGGACTCCCATCCCTAAAGGTTTGAAAAATAGCATGAGTGTCAATGTGCAAAAGGGTGCTATGAAGGGGACAACTCATGTGGGGGAGAGTGCTATCGGATGACAGTACTGAAGATGCAGATGGAGGTGTTGGTACTACAGAGCCAGAGATGTGCATCCTAGAGGTGAATGTCAGAGGATGTGACTGGAGATGCAAGTGAGATTCAAAGGGAATGACTACATGCCAGTGCTGAGTATATACCTGAAGGGGTTGCGTTGATGTATGATGACCAAGTACCTGCACACATGAAAACCAAATACCCGACGTGAACAATATCTGAAGAGAATCGATCATACGATCATTTATTTGATAATTTTGAATATGCGCATGCGTACCTGGTCGGGGTATGAAAAAATGGCGTCCCAGGGGCTCAGGATGAAAAGAGGCTCGGGGACTGTTGTGATGTAGATGCCAGGACGTTGATCCCGCGGCTGAAGATGGATCGGGGAATGGACACCCGAAGCTCCCGGAATGGTGAGTAGAAGTTTGGCGAAAAGGCCTATATATAGATGTAGGGCCCACATTGCCACCTCATTTGTACTTGCTGCTATAGTGACTGAACGAGAAGTATTTAGAGGAGATTTGGAGATTCCAGGAGGACGAGGCATCCGATCAATGACCAGCGAGCTTCAGGTTAGTAGTCTGATCATCCTACAGAGAAGTAGGGTTTCCATTTTTGGGCAAGGCCTGTACGGAGGGCCGTATAGGGGGTTTTATGGGTGTGGGCCCCCACATGCGTGGGCGATCCGAAAGTATGCGCGCACAAGTGCGCACCTGCCCATCGGATAGGCACGCATGGGGGCACTTGTAAGGGGGGCAAAGGCGCGCATTATGTGTGTGCCTGTTGGCTACACAGTTGTGCATGTGTGCGCAGCTGTGTATTGGACAGGCGCGCTTTGATGTGTGCATGTGTTCGTGGCAGGGGTGCATGAAGGCGCCCCTGTAGGCTGAGCAAGCACGCATGCATGCGTGCCTTTAGGATGGACAGGCACGCCTGAGTGCGTTCCTGTGGAGTGGACAGGTGCGCATGTGTGTGCACATGTGGGTTAAACAGCCACGCCTTGGAGGCAAGGTTGACGGGTGTAAAACTTATCTTTTTGATGTTGTTTATGGTCCATGTGGCTTACCTAGGACTGTTTTATGTGGCTGCAGGCGATCTTTTTACACGATGTCGATTGGGTGGTGAGAGTGGGATTGGTCCCATCTGAGAGATGTCGTGGCGATTGAAGATCCGGGGGTTCATGCGACTTTGGCAGCCTGTGGGTTGTTGAAGTTCTTTGAGTGCCCGTTGATACGAGCGCAAGAGTATCTCCTGCAGTTCCTTATCCGGATGTGGAGTCCGGACCTGCATTGTTTCATGGTGCAGGGAGAGAAGATTGCCTTCACTGCGGTGGAGGACATATATTTTTTGACTGGGCTCCTGTTTCGAGGAACGCCCCTACCGGCGGAGCCGGTTTTACCTAGGGATGTGGCGCTAGTGACAGTGGGCCGGAGGTTCTGTTCGGGGGTGAACTTTATGTCGGGCTCTATTGTGAGCATTGGGGCAATGGATGCTCTAGTGCATCGTTGTATAGCAGTGATGATTGTGAGAGTGTATGGGTCCCTTGCGACTCAGCGGATCAGTGGTGGTAAGCTGTGTGTGATGGAGAGGGTATTGGCCGGTGAGAACTTCGCCTAGGGGCTTACGCTGCATGCCAAGATGGTAGGGTAGCTAGACCATTGTCAGCCCAATGATACAGGAGATTTTTCCTTTGGGTCCATCTTAGTGACCTGGTTTTTGGAGAGGGTACCTATGTTGCACCCTATGATTTTATTGGGCGCTCTTGGGGCGCGAGAGCCGCGACTGAGGCGGTGGTCGACTATTTTGCTTCGCCATGGTGGTGGCAAGGACAGCCACTTCTTCACAGTTGAAGCGGAACATGTGTGGCGGCAGATGCCGCAGGTGATATTGCAGTTCCCATATGCTGGTGTTGACTTCCGGGAGGATCCGGACATGGTGCTACCTCCAGGGGAGGTTTTTGACCATCGAGGTATGTTGATGAGTTTTATCTATATGTTTTTTGAGATAGCATGACATATGTATATGATATAGATGTTGATTCTATTGTTTGGTTGTTTGTATGTGCAGATGTGGCACCTTGCGGGAGTGAGATTGAGCTGCTGAGAGCGTCGGCTCGCTAAGAGCCGGAGAGACCTCCGCGGGGAAGGTCGCAGGTAGGAGAGAGGCGTCGACGTGAGGACATCGGGGTGAGACCAGCTGAGCCTAAGAGAGCAGCAAGGAGACGCTGGTTTGATGACCAAGGTGTCGGGCCATCACATGCTCCTCCGGCGGATGCCAGAGCAGATTTTGAGGATATTCGTCGTCGCCTGGAGGCGGTTCTACAGGGCATGCCTGAGGGCATGTGGTCACGTATCCAGGATGAGGGCATCCTGGAGCAGTGTGTGGGGATTCTGCCACCATGGTGGGCCGTGGTACGATGAGCAGCAGTAGCAGGTGCTGCTATGACCAGACGGCTACCTCCCGGTCAGGAGGGACCAGTAGTGGGTGGGGGACCACTACCTGAGGGAGGGGCAGGAGGTGGTGCTTTAGAGGCACCTTGAGTGGTGCTCTATGTATTTTTTTGTATTTTTGTATATAGGCTGGTGAGCCCATTTTGTACTGAGGTGCTTCACTGGCCTGCGGATACTTGTATTTTTGTATGTAAACATGTGGATGGCACTGTGGACCATCTTATATATACATGAGTATACATTTTGAGATCTATGTGATGTTTACATGTGTTGTTTAATGTTTGATGATGTCTATATATGCTGTGACAGGTTGTTGATATGTTTATGTATGTGTAGAGGTATCTTGATGTGATATATGTTAGTCTAACACAATATTAGCTAAGTTATCTGTAATTTGATTCAATTGTCTTGGAATATGTGTAAATGTAATGGAATCAAAATGTAGAGATAAAAGTCTAACCTGCAGGTATTTGCAAAAGAGGCAAGGATCGCATACGCGGTACACATTGTTGAGCTAGAGAACAACTAGTTGAGAGTCGAGCAATACGCTAAGGTGACGAATACGATGATGTTGGGCATCGGCCAGGAGGCCAATGACAGTAGTGTATTCGACTTGGTTGTTGATCACTGAACCCAAATATATGTCGCTCGAATGGAGCATTTCATGTGAGGGGGTGTAGAGAGCCCAAGCGGCCGAAGCAAGATTTTGTGTCCAACAGCTGGCGCCTTCGGCGTAACCGATGTGGTAGGCCAGTGGAGGAAGCATGTGTCAATAGCACAAATGATAGTTTAGATGTGAGGGATGGAAAAAAGATTAAAAACACTATAAAAGAAATAACCTAAAGTAGAATGACTACGCTTAGGCATAAAATTTCTTTAAGTATAACCCGTTGATGGGTTCTTTGAGAGAGAGGCTGTCGGGAGAGGCCAGGATGTATGTGCCTTTGGTGAGACAATGTTGGATAATGTATGGGCCATGCCATAGTGACTCGAATTTGCTATGACCAAAGGTATCGTGAGCGATATCATAAGCAAGGATGAGGTCGCCTTCATGAAATGAGCGAAGGTTGACATGTCGATCAAAGGTGGCCTTTGATCATTTTTTAGCTGCCTCATTGTTCTGTAATGAAGATTGACGATCTTCATCCAAGGACTCTAAGTTCAGCAAGTGCTGCTCCATTGGAGAAGTGTCAGGTAATAGCTCAATTGCGGTGCGTAAGGTGGGAATTTTGCACTCAATGGGAAGAGTGGCCTCAACCCCGTGGACTAGATGAAATGGTGTGAAACCAGTTTTTGTTTTCATAGCTGTACGGTAAGCCCATAGCGTGGAAAATAACATATGATGCCAATTGGTCTTATGTTTGTTAACCGTGCGCTGTAACATGGTCTTGAGGACCTTGTTAACTTCTTCGACCTATCCGTTAGACTGAGGGTAATATGGTGAGCCAAACTCGTAGGATAATCCTAACCGAGATAAGAGTTCGATGAAAATCTCATTCTCGAAGTGTTTCCCGTGATCAAAAACTAGTTGGAGTGGTACTCCAAAGAGGGATATGACATGGTTAAAGAAAAAAAGCGCTACAGTGTCAGTGGTATTGTTGAAGGTAGGCATAGCTTTCGCCCATTTTGTGAAGTAATCGACTGTGACAACAATGTATTTGTGGCCATTGCTGGAGGGGGGATTACAAGTCATGAAGTCGATGCCCCGTTTACAAAAGAGGCCGGCAGTAATGACTGGATGAAGGAGAGCAGGTGGTGCTCATGCTTTGTTGGCATAAAGCTGACATTTCTCGCATCGTCTCACGGCATGAATGCAATCGTGGAACAATGTAGGCCAAAAGTAACCTGCTTGGATAATTTTCTAAGCAGTGGACATTCCCGAAAGATGGCCCCCGCATGCGCCGCTATGGCAGTCGTTCAAGACTCTATCGGACTCGTCAATGGTCAGGCATCGACAAAGAATGGTGTCGACCCCTCGCTGGTATAAGATGTCTCCGATGAGGAGGTAGCGGTGGGCCTAGTGGCGAATGCGACGACAATCATCTCGTGAAAGGTGGTTACCAAACTTTTGGGTTCGGAGGTAGACGAGGAGGTCACCATACCAAGGATCATCCAAAGTGATGTAAAAGAGGTGTTTGTCGGGAAAGTTGGTATTGACGGGGGCACTGGTGGTGTCAGAGGGGAAGGTCGTGACAAGTTCGACAAGGACGAGGGATTTCTTGCTCTTGGGTGTTGAGAATTCAAGATTGTACTCCTGAAGGATAACAATCCATCGGGCAAATTTGCCATTAATTTACCGACGACTGAGCAAGTAGTGCATAGAGTTGGAATCTGCTACGACCTTGGTTGTGCGAAGCAGAATGTAATGACGTAGTTTTTGGACTGCAAGGACGATGATAAGGGATAATTCTCTTCGTGTTTATACTTCAGGGGTGGCCTTGAGAGGTTTTTAATAATGTAATAAATGACATGCTCATGATCATCATCACCAATTTGAACGTGAACTCCTACTACTGAGACGGTTGAGGCTAATATGTAGAGGATATAGTCGCGATTGTAGTCGGGTGCACTAATTAAAGGGGCATTGGAGAGCGTCATTTTAAGATCATCAAATGACTTTTGGGCATGTTCATCCCAGTAAAATGGGATGTCGTGGCGTAGTAAGCGAAGGAAACCGTGTGTGCAAGTGGCGTAGTCTGGGACAATCGTCGTAGAAAGTTAGCCTTTCCTTGGAGGCTTTGGAGTTAACGTAGATTCCGGGGAGGTGGAATTTCGGTGATAGCTTGGACTTTGAGGGGATCCACGGTAATACCGCTTTGGGAAACAATGAATCCGAGGAGGCGCCCTGCAGTGACGCAGAATACGCACTTGAGGGGATTCAAGTGGATGTTGTATTGACGACACCATTGGAAGATGATCCGTAAATCATCAAGATGTTGGGTGCGTTTCTTGGATCGAGCTGTGAGGTCGTCCAAGTATGCGAGGATGATATGAGCCAGATCATGAAAAATGTATGTCATGGCCCGTTGGAAAGTTGCGCCATCATTCTTTAGTCCAAACGGCATGACACGATATGCAAAAGTACCCCAAGGGGTAGTGAATGTGGTTTTGTACTGATCGGCTCGGTGAATTTGGATTTGATTATAACTAGAGAAACCTTCCATGAAGGATAGAGCATCATGGCCTGCGCAGTCGTCGATAATTTGATCGATGAAAGGCGTTGGAAAGTTGTCTTTGGGACATGCGTGATTGAGATCATGAAAGTCCGTGCAGACGCGGATAGTGCCATGTTTTTTTATTAATGGGTACAGGGTTGGAAACCCATGAGGTATAGGCGATGGGGTAGATGAACCCAGCCGCGCGTAATTTGTCAATCTCGGCTTTGATGGCCGCTGCTTTGTATGGGTGTAGCGGTCATTGTTTTTTACGAACGGGTGTAATGTCAGGCCAGGTGTCGATGCAATGTTCGATGATAGAGGGATCAAGGCTAGGAATTTCTGTGTATGACCAGGCAAAAATATCCCGATATTCCTGGAAGAGGGATTTATAGGCGGTGATTTCTTGAGGAGTGCAAGCAGCTCCAATAGTGATTTCCTCGACGATGCCATTTTTTATGGAAATGTCGATTTTGATGGTCGAGGAAATGTTGGCCATGTTGCCTTCTTCAAAAGCATCAGGGGCAGAAATGGGGTTGTTGAACCAGTCGATATGCTCTGATGGGATAAAATCCTTGGTTTCGACCGCGTATATGGGGTGTTTGTTAGGAGGCGTGGAGGCTTCCTGTGGAAAGAAGAGCGCGCGGTCGTGTAGCGCATCCCATGGGTAGTCAGGGGTGTTTAACTCTTCGAGTATTTCCTCGTCACAGTGGAAGTGGCGAGAATACAAGGGGTCGTGAAGAGTGATATCGGTGACTGTTGTCATGTGGCTGCCCCCTGGTGATGAAGAAGCAGGGGGAATGTTGCAATGGTATTGCGATGGTTCACTCAACATAAACCAAATATTGAAATACTGAGGAGTACCTATGGTAGTTGGATGTAAAATTTCTGTAGGGAAATGAGCGGGAGAATTGGGGGGATTTGGGGGTGAATCCTCAGATAAGTCATCCAAGAACCATGAAGGTGTTGGGAGGGCCTCGGGTTTGGGAGGAATGAGATGAAGAATCTCTAGTGACGAGGTAAGGTCAACCATCGATTCTATGGGTCTTTGAAGCAGGGTCAATTGGCGTTGCCTGTATTCAATGATCATAAGACATTGGTATGTAAAATGATCTAAGGATTCACATAAAGAGCAAGGGCATCTCATACATTCATTGTCTGAAGTTGTGACATAATGGATGTCAGTGATTTTTGGTAGGGATGACGTAGCTGGACTAGGTTCGCTCTGGAAGCTTTGGTGTACTACGACTAATGTCTGCCGAAAGCGTGGCAGTGTTGGGAAATGGTGGGTATAATGGCCATATTTTGAACATATAGCGCAAGCAAATTTGGTTCGCAACCCTTTACTACTTGAATGAGGGGTGGTAGCGGCAGTACTTGCTATAGTGGTGAGTGTTGAGGGAGTTTGATTGAGTGGAATCAAATGCCGTAACTTTGGTAGAGATGGGAAGGTGTTGGTTTGGTGTCCATCTTTCTCACATAGCGCGCAAGGGGGTTGGACGCGCTGGGGAAGCGGAGCTATGGGCTCCTTCTTCTTTCTTCTGCCCCCAACTGTAGCAGGGGGAGTAGTGAGTGGGGGTGGAGAGGGTATGGTGGGAGTGAGTATGGGAATCGTCATTGGGATTCCTTCTGTTTGGGGGGGAAGGGATGGTCGAGGGACCATCTCTGGTGGATGTAAATACCAAACTGGAATTGCTAACACCATATTAGGGAGTTTAAGTGTTGCAGCTACTTGTAAATCTTTGACGCCAGGTGGAGGGTAAAAGAAGGGGATTTGAGTAATGGTTTGGGGAACTATCTCACAAACTGGGATATGGCCTTGGGGAGAGGTGAAATCGTGGACTGGTGGGGTCGACGAGTTCACAACAGGCTCGTGAGGGAGGAGCTTTGTGACTAGTGGGATGTCAGATATGATAGAAGCCTCCCTAGGAGGAAGGGTATCATCTATGTCAGTTATGTTAGATGATATGGTGCATACTTTATTGGAAGGATGAAGGAGCGGTGGTGCTCCATGGTAAGTTCCTAACAATGATGGATCTTTGAAAATTCTAGGACCCATTTCAATGAGTGGGTATGCATCATGACTTGTGTGGATGAGAGGAAGAATGTTATCGATATTGGTAGAAGGGTTAGGCTTGTAATGTGAGACTTGGTCAATGGTAACGATCTTTCCGTTATGGGGAAACATCATTGTTCAAAAGACGGAAGAGGCAACTGCCTTCATAGCGTACATGTAGCTACGACCAAACAGGATATTATAATCGAGTGGGGCGTCGATAACTTCAATGTCGATTAGAATAGTCTTGCCCCCGAGTTCTACAGGGACATTTTGGAAGAGCCCTTCAGGAGATGATGGTCGTTCGTCATAAGCTCGTAAGGTAATGGCAAAGGGTATGAGTTCAGGGGAACCAAGTTTCTGCCATACATATTTGGACATAATGCATGTAGATGCACCTTCATCGATGATGCAACGATGAACTGTAATGTTCTGTATTTTCACTGGGATTTGAAAAGCAGTCAAAGTGGGAAGGCGAGGTTCTCTGCTGTCGAGATCAAATGTAATGAGTCGAGTATCTATGGGGTAGACTACCCCCAAGGCGGAAAGTAATGATTTCCGCTAAGTGGGACAAGTCTGAAGGACTTCTAAGACTGACATGGCAACCGGGGATTGTGCTAATTCATCAACCAAACTGTAATTATGAGCTGCCCTAGCCTGTGGGTTGTGGACATTCCTGCCCAATGGGATGTGAGGGATGCGAAGAGGTGGTTCTATGTTAGGGCGAGGGATCACCAACGGGGGTCCCGTTGGTGCGAGGATTTTTTCTGGAGGAATGGGAGGGGACTAAGTGGGTGCATGGTACTAACGATTACGTGTTTGCAGAAGGATTTCTTCCTCACTAGTGAGGAGGATCGTGTGATCTGCTTGATTGTTTGGATTGAGGTATTGTCCCACCTGAGGTAGGGGAGGTTGTGTGTCATGTTGGGTGTTTATCATACCTTGGTTTGGAATAGGATTATGCAGCATGGCAGGGGGGGTTGTTGCACGTATTGTTGTGGGGTCTACTGAGGGGCAGGCAGTGCTGGAGGATGGGGTAGACTGCTTGAGTCTTTCATCCATTTGAAATCGGTGATTTGAGGGAAATGATGAGTATAATGAATGAACTCACCGCAAAGGGCACAAGGGAATTTGGTTTTAACATTATTGTTATTTCTCCCTTGACACCTATTGTTATTGGCCCCCTGGGGGTTCTGATTCCCTTGGTTTTGGTTGCCCCCAATAGGTTGGTTCTATTGGGGTTGATTCTCGCCTTGACCTGGGTTGTTTTTGTTCCTATTTCTTCCTTTCTTTTTGGCATTATTCGACGGGTGGGTCGGATTTGTCATATTCAGCTATTCAAAATTTTGATATTGCTGAATGGGAGAGGGTTGAACAAAATTCACCCCAGCGTGAGGACGTGGGGGAGCCATGGGTTGTTGGGGACCAGGAAATGGAAAGTACGAATTCTGTGGGGGTAACAATCCGTAAGGTACATAGGAAGGCATGGCGCTTTCGCTAGTACTATAAGCTGAGGTAGAGGGGGTACCAGAACTTGTCTGGATAGGTGGGAGGTTGNGGGGGGTGTCGGCAGTGGCCCACTGATGGGTGGAGGTATAGCAACAGGGTATGGTTGTTGATAAGGGGATGGGGGGTAATAAGAGGTGCCCCCATATGCCGACGGATATTGAGGTGTTCCATACATTGGTGGTTGTTGGGGTTGTGGACCATGGTGAGTGGTATTACCAATCAGTCTGTCTGCTGAGTGAGACATCCCCGGTTTGTCTTGGCCAAACGGCACAGGTTTTGGGAGATCAGGGAGTATAGTGTATAAGTACCTTGATTGTGAATAGATAAGGTTGTATTGTTGAGCCTTATTGATGGCTTCTTCTTCTGATTGAGGGAAGGTGGAAGCTACATCCTTACCGAGGAGAGAGACCAATGATCTAAGA
>JASDQU010735837.1:246002-260960 GCA_032191745.1 Picea mariana | reverse complement strand
TTATAGTAGATGTCATTATGATCACTGTGTTTATTTTAAAAAACTAGAAAATGGAAGCTATATTATCTTGCTATTGTATGTAGATGACATGCTTGTTGCAGGGTCTAATATGCAGGATATAAATGTGCTCAAGAAGAAATTAGCTAATTCATTTACAATGAAGGATTTGAGTACTACAAATAACATCCTTGGTATGAGAATAACAAGAGATAGGAAAAACTGCAAATTGACATTGTCTCGGGGTGAGTACATAGAGAAGGTGTTGGAGAGGTTTAGAATGCAGAATGCAAAACCAGTTAGTACACCTTTGGCCAGCCATTTCAAATTAACTAAGAAAATGTGTCCCAAGACACATGAGGAGATATAATACATGTCCATGGTCCCTTATTCATTAGCAGTTGGCAACTTAATGTATGTGATGGTTTGCACAAGACCAAATATTGCACATGCTGTGGGAGTTGTGAGAAAGTATATGAACAATCCAGGTAAAGAACATTGGGAGGTAGTAAAGTGGATTCTCAGGTATTTGAGAGGTATTTCTATTCACGCATTATGTTTTGGAGGTTCAGACATTGTTCTACGAGGATATGTTGATTCAGATATGGCAGGTGATAAAGATAGCAGGAGGAGCACCACAGGGTATGTTTTTACTATAGGTGGAACAACAATAAGTTGGATTTTGAAACTGCAAAAGGTTGTTGCACTTTCAACAATAGAGGCGGAGTATGTTGCTGCTACAGACGATAGTAAAGAGATGATTTGGTTATAGATGTTTATGGAGAAATGAGAAAGAAGCAGGAGAATAATAGGTTGTACTGTGACAATGAGAGTGTCATTCATCTTGCAAAGAACTCGACCTTCCATTCGAAGACTAAGCATATACAACTCAGGTACCGTTTCATACGATACGTCTTGAAACATGGACATTTGAAGTTGGAAAAGATACACACTAGCCAGAATCCCGCAGACATGTTAACAAAGGGAGTAACCATGGATAAATTGAGTTCATGCTTAGTTTCAGTTGGTCTTCAAGCATGAAGGTGAAGATGAGAAATTTTCCAGGTCCAAGAAAGATCATAGTCCAGCATATACAACAACGATGGAGTTGTTGAGATCAATATCCAAGTGGGAGATTATTGTTTATGGAGCCTGATTATCTTCCCGATTCATAGGTCTTTGTTTTCAGTCATTTTTATACCCCATGAAGGCTTTACACCATGGAATAATGTACACTCCTCCACGCGGGGGAGTGCAGGGGGGGTTACCTCCCCTGGAAGATCCGGGGGAAAGCGGGCCCTCGACGGGGGTTCGAGAGCGAAGCCCCTAAAGAAAAAAATGTCTTGTAAATGTATATTGTAATTTCATAGTAAATCTAGACCGTTCATTATAAGGTCGCATATCTGATAGTAGAATTTATGTTAGGGTTTTTTTCCCTAGAAGGAAACCCTCTTTTATGAGGGAAATGTATTGTGGCTATGTATCATTATGAATATTGTATTATGAGTGAGGAGATTGTGAGAGAAAGAAGAGGAAGTTACAACGGGTGTGTTGCAGGTTGTATCCCTTCATTTGTTGGATAATAATAAAGTAAGGACCTAGAAATTTCTCTGGTGGATGTATCCCACACTGGGTGAACCACGCATATCTGTGTCTCTATTGTATTGTGTATCTTCTGTGTTTTATTTCCACATTTGTTTTATTTTATTGCTCCGTGATCCTGTTTTTCTAACAAGACCTTCTAGAAGTGATCCACTCATGTTCACTTGCATCTTCAAGGGGGAAACCTCCTAATGAGTTACCGCTCCAAATACAATAATTTTTGAATTTCCCCTTACATTGATTGAACCCCTTTATATAGTGCTACAATCCACCTAAGAACATTCTAGAGGAGAAACCTTCTAGAAGTGAAACCTTCTAGTAAGTCCTCTTACATTTATTGCATTCACACTAGGCCTTATTTATTAAAAGTGGCCTTTATACATAACAATACGTATCTACTATTATTCCCCTTCGGTACCTCCGTAGGTACCCGATATTATTCCCCCTAACTACACTACACAATTTGTTTCCAAACTCTTCCCACACACCGTTTAGGAAGAAGTGAAGGAAACATAGATCTAACTACAAGAAAGAACCTCTAAGAGAAATTCCATGAATCACCGAGGCAAGCACACAATGTGTCAAATATAAATTTCTCCAAGAAAACATGAATGATGGTAGAAGATGAAGTTGAATGTGATCCAATAGCTTAAAAGTGTCGATGGCCAACTGGAGTGCTTCAATCAAGAACTTAAACATGATCTCGCAATGATCACCAAGTTCAACAAGTGCTCAAATATGCACCAAATGTAATGTAAAATTGTCTCCCCCTTAATCCAATAAGATGAGGTTTACCAAGGAACTCAAGGTTCCAACATTTGTTTTGATTGCAAATACTGATCGACCATGGTATAGTAACACTCCTAGAAGAAGTGTGAAACACTATCACCATCAAACTAATCAAGCTCACGCACTGAAACAAAATGAAATCATCTAATCCATCAACCAAGAGTCCAACAACACTCTCCAAAAATTAGTTCCAGTAAATTAGTCAACTAGACAACAAGACAACTCAGACTAGTTGATTAGTTGATGAACATCTAAATGAATCAATGGAAAGAAAGAGGAACATTATACCACCATGTAGTCGATGATACACATCTGTATGAAGTCCTCAAGCATCTGTGAAACTTACTCCATGACCATTCATCAATCCAACCACAATCTATCCTAGTAGATGACACTGGTCCACAGTTTCGCCTTTCACATCGTTTCTGCAAAGATATGAAGGCATAACTACGACATTTCCAAGAATGTTGATTCTTGGGTAAATTCCTCTTATTCTTATGAGGGTGATGATATGGCACATATTTTTGTTTTGCGGGCTCAAAACCTGGTGTACTAACAAGAGTACAACCTTGTGCATCGACAACATTGTCATCCGCAACAACATTTTCAAGTTCTGGCATATCCACTTCATTAACTTGTTCAAGACAATCAACAGTAGGTTTCTCTTCCAACAACTTAGTTTGAATTTCACTTGCAACAAAGTGCACTTTCATGGATTCAACAAGGTTAGGTGTAGATGGTGAAGCAACAAAAATGACATTATATCCAAGACTTTCTCTAGATATCTATATATTAGGGTCAATAGGAACAACAATTCCCTATCCACTCTTCCCAAGTCCTCCTGCGATATAGCCCATTTTTCTCAATAGTCAAGACCCAATACTTGTAGTGTGATTTTCAAAGATAGGAGAAACAACATTATGAGTGGCCAATAAACCATGATATGAAACAAAATCATCAACATTAGTTGTCTGACAATCCACAATATTTTTCTAAGCACTCTGCAATTGAATGAATTTTTCGAGCAAGTTGTGAATAGTATGATCTTTCTCAATTAGCTACAACAAAAAGGAGTCATGATCCTCCAAATATTGATATTCATCAAACAATTTGATGTTATCTACTTGAAGAGGACCAACTTCTTCACAAAGCTCATCCACATAGCCCTGTAAGTGGGAAACCTCATCAACGAGCTAGGAATTGGTCTCTTCCATCTTGGAAATTTCCTCCCTCAAGGAAACAGTTTCTTAATGAGAGAGAGCTTTAAATTCCTCCTTTGAATAATAGGCAGAAACATCATTAATCTTGTCATATAGATAAGCTAAAGTTTTCCATACCGTAATAGGGTTTTCTTCAACTTCTATATGTACCTGTTGACTTTTTGAGACAATTTTCCCAAGGAGACCTCTTCCTTGTCCACAATGATCTGTCCATACAACTAATTAATTGGCATCAATGGGTGGCCTATTGTCACCATTCACTATGTGCCAGAGATTATTTATCCTAAGAATATCAAACATCTTTCTCTTCCAAGCAAGATAGTTGAATATATTAACTCAAGAAATGAAGAAACCTCTAAATTCATGATGGATAAAGCTGACAAAGGAAAAAAAAACTAATGCAATTTTTTTTTACTCAAACCAAAGGAGAATAAGTTGAATATATGCATTTGCAACTGTAAATCTAAATAGTAGGTTATAAATATACAATAAAAGTGAGAAAACAAAACCCCACATCTTAAATAATAGCCTAGAAAATTCAAATGATCACTCATCCAATGAATATTCAACCATATTTGAGTGTCTTGAGGCCATTGCTCACTTCTTCCACCCAAAACCCACAACTTGCTTCTCTTTTTTTACAAGTTTTGAGTAAGCAAAGACACCATAGTGCATTCCACACACTACTTGGTGCAATGGCTCTTGTAATCGAACTCCAACAAAGTTGTGCAAGGTGGGCAATCAATCATAAAAAAAATTCAATGAGACCAATAAAGAAGGTGCATCAAAAACCTTAGATTACCATGTTTATTGCCCTTTTCGCTAACCCAAATCAGGCAAGTCGGGACCCCTGTATACAAGAACACACTTCTGAAGAAAAACAATTGTCAAATCACAACGTTGATGTGGTTTCCTCACCCATGTAAGACATGATCCTAGTCTCATTTATTCTTTCCCTTGAATGAATCAGAATGAATGAAAGAAAGCATGAGTAAATCTAGGGAAAGGAACGGATTTGGCTGAGGCCGAGGCCGAGGCGAGAGAGAGGAGATGTGGTCGTACGCAACGCCAATGGTAAAGAAAACATGTCCAGAATTGGAATCAGGGCCACGTTCCACAAGAACAAAGAAAACAATGAATATATACAACCACATGCATGATTGTATGCTACGAAGAGAAGAAAAATCAGTTGTAGGAACCTGGCGTGGTCGTACATTGGAAAAAGGTAAGAATCAGCCAGATCTAGGGAAAACATGGTTTATACACATGCGACTTGGAGAAAAATAGGGAGGTGGTTAGAAAAACCGAACCCTCTCCCACCCCCCAAAAAAATTCCACTCAAAAAGACCTTCCCCTTCACAAGATATCAGCTTTGGAAAAATAAAAAGGTTAGGTAAAAAAAATAGGCTTGAGAATTACCATACCTAAAAATGTGCCCCAAAACTTTAGATTTTAAAATAATTAAATTTCCTAGGTTAGGCTAGGAAAATTAATTAGATATGGGAAAAAGGAAGCCAAATTTAATGATTGAATAGTCAATCTTGACCCATGTTCCGAAAACAATCTACAAAAGAGACAAGTGTTCCGAAAACAATCTACAAAATTCACAAAATTCGGTCTTCTATTCATTAGGAAAACTATCCAATCAAAATGTTTGAGCATCCTTACATATGCATTACCTCACACTACATTTTCATATTTACTTTGTGTATAAAGGGCTTCCTTCATCTCTATTATATATGAGAGAGTGAAAGGAAAACAATTATCATGATACACGTGGGATAAATCTTTTTTACAAGATAGAGAGTTATTGAAGAATAACTTTACAAAATGTCATGTACATGAGACCATTAGGCAATCATTAACATGTTCCAATAAAGGAAAAACTAAATACATGAACATTTTTAGACTCCAATCC
Organism: Picea mariana; assembly: GCA_032191745.1. NCBI lineage: Eukaryota > Viridiplantae > Streptophyta > Pinopsida > Pinales > Pinaceae > Picea > Picea mariana. The sequence continues at coordinate 255,434 of JASDQU010735837.1, read as the reverse complement.
CCATATTATTTAGGCATTGCTATCCTCTTCCATTTGACCAGCGAAATACAATCAATCCATTTGGATAAAGAGTGCCAAAAGATATAAATTGCCTCTAGAATATATTTAATCAATGCAAAATTCCCACCAATTGACAACCACATTTTGCTCCAATTGTTGATCCTAGCTTCAATGCTATCCAAGAGCCAACCCTGGTCCCTTTTCCCATAGCCATTAGGTTTTAACAAGAACCCTAAACACTTAAAACCCTCATTAATATTAAGAACTCTAAAAGGAAAATCCAGAAGAATACTATGTTCATCCCCAACTTCCAATCCATTGAAACAAATGGATGACTTTTGGAGATTAATCTCCATCCCCGTTGCTTTTCCATACAAATCTAATATTCCTTCAACTTGTTGGATTCTTTATAACTACCATTTATAAACAAAAGGACATCATCAACAAATAAAAGATGTGTTACAGTGTAGAATCTTCCTATCTTCATCTCCCTTGTAACTCCATTTCTCCATTTTTTTTAGCCTCTCTAATAGTTCTGTTGAGATACTTTGTAGACACAATAAAACTAAATGGAGAGAAAGAACAAACTTGGTGTAGTCCACTAGAGGGTTTAAAAAAAATTGAAATAGAGCCACTAATCAATAGAGTAGTGGAACCCATTATATAGGGAAACACCAAAAATTTGAACCCTATATCAAGGAGCATAAGTCTTATGTACAACCAACTCATCCTCTCATAAGCCTTCAACAAATCAAGTTTTAAAATTGTGGCTAGGTATTTTTTGGTTTTTATGGTGTGAATACCTTCCTAAGACTATGTTTGCCTCATTAATCTACCCGTCTACCAAAAACTAAATTGTTAATAAGAGATAACATTTGAGAATATCTTTTTAGCCCTTATTGTTAGCACTTTTCAGATAATTTTATATAAGTAGTTATATAAAGAAATACGTCAAAAATATTCAAACTAATATGTATTATTTTTAATTAAAGCTATAAAGGTAGTATTAAGTGAATTTGAAACGTTCCTTGTGGACTTTACCTCCTTAATTACTCTTAATAAATATTTCTCCATAATCTCATAAAAACTGATTAAAAACTCAACCAACTACCCGTCAAGTCCCAAATTTTTGTCCTTTTTGAAAGCAACCAATACTCATTGCAATTTGTCCTTTGAATTCTCTTCCATCAACATTTGATTGTCTTCTTTTTTAACAAACCTATGGAAATATGAGGAGATATTTAAGATTTCTTCTCTTCTTGCTCTATTTTCCCTCTCATGTTCATTACATATATTTTGGAAATAAGTCAAACCATCCTTAGAAATACCTGAGAAGGAAGTAACCAGTTGTCTTTCTGAATTCCTCATCTCCAAAATGGTATTAATTATTTTCATTTCATTAGAAAAATTATAAAAGAATTTTGTATTTTCATCCCCTTTCTCAATATATATAGCACGACTATTCATCTTCCACTCATATTCTCCCCAACAAAAAAAATCTTTGTTTCTTACCCTCCAACCCTTTCAACTTCAAAATCTCCTCCTCACTAAGTTATCCATTTACATTTTTCTCAAAGAAATATTTTATCTCCCTCTTGGCCAACTTTAAATCCTTATCCATTTCTTGTCTTTTACTTGATTCCCATTCAATGTAAGACCTTTTTACCTTTTTAAAAAATAATTTAATTGAAAGCAAGATGGCTCCCTTAAATTTGGGTGATAGCAAATCCACTCATTTACAACCAAATTTGTGCACTCCTCATCCTCCAATCAATGAGGATTAAAATTAAAGGGACTCAATCAATTACCATTTTGATGTTCCATTTATAGGAAAATAACATTGTGATATGAAAAAACAATAGGTTCACCTCATGACCTAGATCGATCCACTTCTATCAATATGAGTTCAAATACCAAGAAACGGTCCAACCTCTCTCCTATCCCTTCATAACCATATCTATTGTTTCACCAAGTTGGACTCAATTTCAAAAGTTCCATATCAACAAAACTGAAATCCTATAACTTGTACTTGAAATACACTGCAACCTTATCCATCCTAGAATTCTGACCCCAAACCTCATCTTTTGAGATTGTGAAGTTTAAATCATCACCTATTAAAAACATCTCCTCTTTGAAAAGCTAAATATCAAAGAAAGAGTCCTAATATGCTTGTTTGTCCTCATAAGGATCATAACAATTTAATAACTGAAATGGTCTATCCCGAATCCCTAAGGATGAACTTAGTCTAGATACTTGAATTAATGATAGAAGTATTAGAAAATACACCGATTTTTTTCCATCTATTTAAAACACCTCTATAATTTCCCATCACATCTAATAACATAAAGTCCCAATATTTAAGCAAACAAGATAATGCTTGAACAATTTTACTTCCTCCGCCCATAGTTTCTTGTACCATAAGAACATTTTGATCGTACAATTCCAACAAATGTGTCAAAGAAAGTATTGTTGGGTGGATTCCTAGACCCCTCATGTTTATGGAAAGGATAACCATTTAGGAACCCTTCAGGGATTTATTCCCACTCTAAGGAAATCCTCCAAGGATTTCCATTTTTCTTGTTTGATTTCTGGCTCTATCTCGTGCATGTATAAAAAATACTTTCTTCCTACAGAGCTTGAGCCAGTTTCTATATTTGTGTCCTTAACCCAACCCCCCTACCAAGAGGAATCTCCCTTAACGAGAGATCCTTTCTTGGATCTTAAGAAATATCTTTCTACATTAGAGGACTTATTCCTATTCCCATTATCAAAATTTGAAGGACTCTTACCACTCTTATGTATGTTGGGAAAACTTTCTGAACTTGAGTTTAAGTCCCAATTTTCTTTTCCCCTGGGTTTGACAGCAAGGTTCTGATTAGTGTTATGAACCTTAATGAGTGGACCATACCGTGAGTATACTCTTGACACTATAAGAGAGGTATTATTAATTTTTTTCCCCAGACTTTCTAATCAAAGGAAAACAACAAAATTGTTCCAAAGCAACTAGAAGCTTGGAAGATCACTGAAGAAAAATAGATACATAGGAATTCTCTTGAATCAGTGAACTTGACCAATATTTGGCCCTTTAATATTCCATATCTATATATCATTACAGTCACCACCTGATTCCTCCAACTCCTTGTTAGGTATTGATCCTAAGGTGTCTAGCTCCACCATATTTACAATCTCTGAAACTAGAGCTAAATCATTCAGTGCATCAATAAAATCACCCACTTCTATAACCTCAACATTTTTACCTTCATCCCAAATTCATGCCCTCCCTTTTTTCTCCAAACATTTCTCAAAAAAGATTGAGGAAAATTAACTACCACATGGCCATATAAATGACAATTTGCATGTTAAAAAGGAATTTTACAATAATCCATAATTTGTATGTGATTCCTATCTTCGAATTTGATCTCCAATGAGTCTGTAGAATCCTATACCAAGACAATCTCCACCGGCACATGAGATATATTCTAATAAGGATTAGATATGAAGGATAAATCCACCTCTATAGCCATGCAAAGTGAACCCCATATTTCCCTAATCAAGTGTTTTTTGATGTGTCTTTTGACCATTTTGTTTCACAACCTATTCGGCCAGTGGTTGAAGAAGTGGTCATGTTGATGCAATCTTCGATTGATCCCACACTTCTCTTGGAGAGTGACGAGTCTACCAAAGTGATCAAGTCGAGGCAATCTTTGGCCAATCCTACTCTTATTTTTTGGAGTGATGCGTTTATCGACTATGTCTTTAGCATTTATAGTTCAATAGCTTTTGAACAAGGGGAATTTCCACTCACTTCGAGCATGCTCCCTTAAAATTCAAGGATGGTTTCCTTTGATTGGGATAATCTTGTTGAGCCTTGCCTTCCTTCTTCTACACCTTTCCAAATAAGGGTTTAATCTAATTCAAAAAGAATTTACTAATGTATTGTAGATGAAGGATCCTCCACAAGTATTTTATCCTCCTCAACTTGGCAATCTTTGGGTTCTCCCAAGCTTGTGTCAGCTACTAGTGAGCCATTGGATTTCAACAAAAGACCTAGTGAATATTAGGGGATTCTTACTTAGATTCCTATCACATTAGGTGGGAATGCCCTTTATATTTCAATATCCTTCTTGGGCATGATTATGTGTATGCTATGAAAGTTGTGGTGTCTACACTCATTCATACGATGCATTTTCCTCACAATGGAAGCATTGTCACTGTTTATTAGCTTTCATCTAATAATCACCATCCTAATTCAACTTTAGCTCAAGCTACCCCTTGCACCTACATTCCTAGTATTAGAGTTTACTCTTCCCCACCATAGGTGAATTATGTGGTAAGGTTCTGATTAGTGTTATGAACCTTAATGAGTGGACCATACCGTGAGTATAATCTTGATACTATAAGAGAGGTATTATTAATTTTTCCCCCTAGACTTTCTAATCAAAGGAAAACAACAAAATTGTTCCAAAGCAACTAGAGGTTTGGAAGATCATTGAAGAAAAAGAGACACATAGGCATTCTCTTGAATCGGTGAACTTGAACCAATATTTGGCCCTTTAATATCCCATATCTATATATCATTACAATCACCACCTGATTCCTCCAACTCCTTGTTAGGTATTGATCCTAAGGTGTCTAGCTCCACCATATTTACAATCTCTGAAACTAGAGCTAAATCATTCAGTGCATCAATAAAATCACCCACTTCTATAACCTCAACATTTTTAAATTCATCCCAAAGTCAAGCCCTCCCTTTTTTCTCCAAACATTTCTCAAAAAAGATTGAGGAAAATCAACTACCACATGGCCATATAAATGGAAATTTGCATGTTAAAAAGGAATTTTACAATAATCTAGAATTTGTATGTGATTCCTATCTCCAACTTTGATCTCCAATGAGTCTGTAGGATCTTATACCAAGTCGATCTCCACCAGCACATGAGATATAGTCTAATAAGGATTAGATATGAAGGATAAATCCACCTCTATAGACATGCAAAGTGAACCCCATATTTCCCTAATCTGGTGTTTTTTGATGTGTCTTTTAACCATTTTGTTTCACAACCTATTCGGCCAGTGGTTAAAGAAGTGGTCATGTTGATGCAATCTTCGATTGATCCCACACTTCTCTTGGAGAGTGACGAGTCTACCAAAGTGATAAAGTCGAGGCAATCTTTGCCTGATTCTACTCTTATTGTTTGGAGTGATGTGTTTATCGACTATGTCTTTAGCATTTATAGTTCAATAGTTTTTGAACAAGGGGAATTTCCACTCACTTCGAGCATGCTCCCTTAAAATTCAAGGATGTTTTCCTTTGATTGGGATAATCTTGTTGAGCCTTGCCTTCCTTCTTCTACACCCTTCCAAATAAGGGTTTAATATAATTCAAAAAGAATTTACTAATGTATTGTAGATGAAGGATCCTCCACAAGTATTTTATCCTCCTCAACTTGGCAAGCTTTGGGTTCTCCCAAGCTTCTGTCAGCTACTAGTGAGCCATTGGATTTCAACAAAAGACCTAGTGAATATTAGGGGATTCTTACTTGGTTTCCTATCACATTAGCTGGGAATGCCCTTTATATTTCAATATCCTTCTTGGGCATGATTATGTGTATGCTATGAGAGTTGTGGTGTCTACACTCGTTCATATGATGCATTTTCCTCACAATGGAAGCATTTCCACTGTTTATTAGCTTTCATCTAATAATCACCATCCTAATTCAACTTTAGCTCAAGCTACCCCTTGCACCTATGTTCCTAGTATCAGAGTTTACTCTTCCCCACCACAAGTGAATTATGTGGCATATTATCTAAGGTGTTCAATTTCTTCGGGGAAGGACCCTTTACAATCATGTTTTCCTTCTCAAGACAAGGTCTCAAAAATTGATCATGTGGTTTATCCAATGGGGGAATGGGAGTCCTTGCTTCCCCCTATTTCTCTGATCGATCTTGAGTTTCCTCTTGAGTCTAATATTACTATTTTTTAGACCTCAAGAACTGGTATTTGTGAGTCCTCAAGTCCTAGTTTACATGATTTCTTGGATGTTGATTTTCCTTCAGATGAGGATATCCTTGAAGCCATGATTTTGTATGTTATACCATGGGAAGAGATGCATCGCAAGTTGTTGTTTCTTCTCAAACTAGAATATTTACATGTTGATTATTGAAGAAACCCTTGGCCCAATCCTAGCAATGGAATCTACTTAAAGAAGTACTATGCATAAGCCACAAGGTTGCGCGATGCTTTGTACCATATTGTACTTTCAGATTTTTTTGTTTTCAAGTTTTGTATTCCATAGCACGAGCTATTATCATAGGTCTATATATTGGATTTATTAACTTTTGGATTAGTGTTTTTGGTCATATATACAAGACTTTAGAGATTTTTTTCTTTAGTATCTTGTCATGTTGATCTGTTCTGATAGGTAATGATATTGAAACTGACATTTAGGTTGGATTTTTCCCTCCATGCATTTGTCATTATCCTTTTCTTGGTTCATTTCTCCTTAGGATCAACCCCACTGAATTGCAATATAGAGCCTTGTTTGTTGTTTAGAAGTGTTGTAGTTCACGTGGTAGAGCCTACCATTCATGGGTTCCCTAGTTGGAACGTTGTTCTCAGTTTGGCACCCATGTTGAAGTACTTTCATAAGCTTGAGAGCCCTATTTGGTCCCACCGTGATTTTGTGTCGAAGCCACATGACTTCTTCGCAATCGTCTTTTGTCCAGTACTCGCGGGGCTCCCACATTTTTGTGTTGAGTTGTTATACTTCATTTCATCTTCCTGCTTGTGATTTTGAGCCTAATGTTGGATTCATCTTGTTGTCATATAGCCTCTTTGTTATGCATTATCTTCAGTTTCCAACCTTTTCATTTATAGCCTCTGCGACTTGACACATGTATCCATAGAGGAAAATTTCGCCCGAGTGTCCATATCCTGCACACGTTCCTTGCATTGAGAAGATGTATGTTTCCTACTCCTGGAACTAGTTTTCTTGTCCATGACACTCATTTCCTCCATTGTATTATTGCATTATTTTACTATTTTGTAGGATTTTATAATATGAAACACACACACAAAAAAGAGGATGGGAAAGAGTTAGTCCTCACTTACGTCTGGTAGCAGTCATGTCACCCTTGAACAAAGCACTAAGTTTTTGAGTCTCTATCTCAAATGGATTGGGTTTTTAGTATGGATTTAGGAAGTTGAACCATGTTCTTTGATTTTTAACTCCTCCGACTGGTTATCCTTCTAGTCACTATGGAGAATTTGTTGATGTCTCATGTGTCACAAACTTATGTCATCGTTCACTCTTGAGTCTATGCTACCCAAGTGTTGGGGAATAGGGTGGAACACAACATGAAACAAAAAAGAAAGCATTGTAGATAATTGAACATGACTAAAAAATTCGAAGACAATGGTGGTTTCTATAGACACCATTACAACACTTAAGAAGACCGCATTGTGATTAGAAAATCACAATGCATATTACACACCTTGATCTACATGATCGATGTGTTATATTGCTTGTTGATAATGGCCCATAGAATATTCTATTTATAGCCTCAAGATCTAACCACTTTCCTTGTAATCGAGAAGATCTTGTCCACATGTAACCGTCGGTTGTTAGAGTTGACTCTGCCATGTCCATACTGTCTATTTGGATCAACAAGGATGCTCAACCCAATTGACTATCCATCCAAATCATAGTCGATTACCAGGCTGGTCGATCCACCACTCGACTATATTTTATTGTTGGTCGACTGTCTCATCGACAAGCATGACGACTACTTGAACGAATAATGTAGATTTATGTTTGATCACCCGACCAATTGTGTCCAAATGTAGGTCGATCACCTGATCGACTAAATCTAGGAGAAGTGTAATGAACCATCAATGCTTGATGTTCCAACACCCCCCCCATCAACACATGTATCAAGAGATTCAAGAGGTTAAATTACATCATCATGACACCCCCTAATAATTGTAGATTCATAAAGCCCAAGCATCATATGCATCTTGATAAATCTAGCTTCAGATAAGGATTTGGTGAAGTTATCATCAATCTAATAATTTATTCTGTAATATTCAAGAGAGACAACATTCTCATGAACCAACTATCTCAAGTAGTGAGCATGGAGCTCAACATGATTCATCTTTGAATTTTTTTATTTCAAAGATAGCTAAAAGAAATAACAAATCTCTTTAAAAACAAAGCAACCCAAACAATGAACTATTCAATACAAAGAATGCGAGTTCTTTCACTAAATAATTCAGAATTAAAAAAAATGCTTTGTCACTGAAAGAAACTCAAAGAAAGAGATAACAAATCTTTAAGAAGAAAACAAGCTAAAACAAAGCAAAGATGGATAAAAACAAACTTAACAATGGCAAGCAGCCTATAACCAGACTATAATCAAATCACCCCAAAACCATATCTCAAATCTGGGCAAGGAAAACCACCAAAAACTAATTTTTTTCACAATCGTTGTAGGATGTAAGACGAATCCAGTGCGATAATCCTCATCATCGCAGGTCACTGAAGACCACAGTACGATAATTTCACAGTGTCTCTCAAAGCAGGATGCGTCGATCAAGGGAAAAATGGAAAAAAAGAAAGAAAGAAGGTTTTCTAGTGAAATAAACAGTCAGAGAGTCAATATGGATCTCCCAGTGACTCGGAAAACAAAACCTAGGAAATCAAAGAAAAAAATCAAGAAAAACTAAGAAAACAAAAATCTGTATCCGCAGTATGGTCACCAATTTTGTTTCAGGACAAATCGGTAAGTGCGGACACAAACAGATCTCCCTAGTTTCACCCCGAAACTAGAACAAAACAAGACAGAATATAAAACTTTCCCTAAATTTTAATTGTCAAGCATACTGACTAACAAGAGATAAATGACATACATTTTAAATGCCACTTGTCCTCGCTTCATTTCAAGGCTTATGGGATGCTGAACCTATAAAAATACATAAGCCAACGAAGTGAAAGCAACAATGTATACTTAACAAAACCTATGTATGTGATCAAGGAGTCATACAATAAAATAAGAACAATTTTATGGAAAAGAAATATATTATTGTATTATAAATGTAAAAAGGAGAATACAACTGATGCCTTGATGTTGTAGGGTCCCTTCCAACAGTTCCTTGATTCCCTCACACTTCTGCTCCATGGATTCTAAGACTGTAGATCTGACAACTACTTATGATCTTAGCTTGACAAAGTGAAACTCAAAGCCAACATAGTCCCAAACACTCCATATGAATTATCTATAGTTGAAGCTAATCCAAACGCTATTCCAAAAGATCACTCAAAAAAGCTAACCTTCCCATGAGAAATCCCCTCCTTTTATAAGATAAAAAGGATAGGGTGAAGAGGTTAGGATGATCCCATGAGATCAGAGATGCGACTCAGATCCAAACCGATC
>JASDQU010735837.1:201326-235481 GCA_032191745.1 Picea mariana | reverse complement strand
AAGATATCATCAATCTAATAATCTATTATGTAATATTCAAGAGAGACAACATTCTCATGAACCAACTATCTCAAGTAGTAAGCATGGATCTCAACATGATTCATCTTTGAAATTTTTTATTTCAAAGATAGCTAAAAGAAATAGAAAATCTCTTTAAAAACAAAGCAACCCAAACACTGAACTATTCAATACAAAGAATGCGAGTTCTTTCACTAAATAATTCAGAATTAAAAAAAAATGTTTTGTCATTGAAAGAAACTCAAAGCAAGAGATAACAAATCTTTCAGAAGAAAACAAGCTAAAACAAATCAAAGATGGATAAAAACAAACTTAACAATGCCAAGCAGCCTATAACCAGACTATAATCAAATCACCCCAAAACCATATCTCAAATTTGGTCAAGGAAAACCACCAAAAACTAATTTTTTTCACAATCGTTGCAGGATGTAAGACGGATCCAGTGCGACAATCCTCATCGTCGCAGTCACTGAAGACCACAGTGCGACAATTTCGCAGTGTCTCTCAAAGCAAGGTGCGTCAATCAAGGGAAAAATGGAAAAAAAGAAAGAAAGAGGGTTTTCTAGTGAAATAAACAGTCAGAGAGTCAATATGGATCTCCCAGTGACTCGGAAAACAAAACCCAGGAAATCAAAGAAAAAATCAAGACAAACTAGGAAAACAAAAATCTGTATCCGCAGTATGGTTGCCAATTTTATTTTAGGACAAATTGGTAAGTGCGGACACAAACAGATCTCCCTAGTTTCACCCCAAAACTAGAACAAAACAAGACATAATATAAAACTTTCCCTAAGTTTTAATTGTCAAGCATACTAACTAACAAGAGATAAATGACATACATTTTAAATGCCACTTGTCCTCGCTCCGTTTCAAGGCTTATGGGATGTTGAACCTGTAAAAAGACATAAGCCAACAAAGTGAAAGCAATAATGTATACTTAACAAAACCTATGTATGTGATCAAGGAGTCGTACAATAAAATAAGAACAATTTTATGGGAAAGAAATATATTATTGTATTATAAATATAAAAAGGAGAATACAATTGATGCCTTGATATTGTATGGTCCCTTCCAACAGTTCCTTGATTCCCACACATTTCTGCTCCACAGATTCTAAGACTGTAGATCTGACAACTACTTATGATCTTAGCTTGACAAAGTGAAGCTCAAATCCAACATAGGCCCAAACACTCCATATGAATTATCTATAGTTGAAGCTAATCCAAACTCTATTCCAAAAGCTCACCCAAAAAAGCTAATCTTCCCATGAGAAATCCCCTCCTTTTATAAGCTAAAAAGGATAGGGTGAGGAGGTTAGGATGATCCCATGACATTAGGGATGCAACTCAAATCCAAACCGATTGGAGGCCACCTCACCCTCGAAGCTTCTATTCTAGAAGCATTAAGAAGCTTCTCTTCTTCTTCGTACGGGCGATCGTCACACCCTTAACACTAAGCAAAATGTGACAATGTCGCAGGCCACTTTGGTGCAACCTGCTTCGATCCTAGATCGTCGCACTCTTAACACTGAGCAAGGTGTGAAGATCCTTCTTTAGAATGTTTTTACAAAGGAAAAGATAATTTCATATCTCTGGGAAAGTTCATCTTCATTCTTCTTCAGAGATTAAGGAAATTGATCCTTATAAAGACAAAGGATAGGTGTACATCATTAACAATCATAGGGGTGATGAAAATAATGTGTACCAATGATGCCATGTCATTGTATTACATAAATAAATGAGAAAGTTTTTAGGGTAGGGTAAAGTGTGCATGCAAATTTACTATCAACTAATGCAATCTCCACCATAGTATATGTGCTCCACCGCTTGAGAAATTGTGGGAAATTTTTATTGGAGTAGGGAAGAGTACAACTTGTCAAATCTCAAGGAGGTGCGGGGGAAAGTTTGTAGGGTAGGGGAAAGTTTGCATGCAAATTTACTATCAACTAATGCAATTGCCACCATTGTATATGTGCTCCATTGCTTGGGAAATTATGGGAAATTTTTATTGGAGTAGGGAAGAGTACAACTTGTCAAATCTCAAGGATGTGCAGGGTAGGAATATCCTATATTTTCACCTGTCAAAAATTGCAGAGTATCCTATATTTTCAACAAAAATTTTCACATACAACCCCAAAAAATATTCCACCTGTCAAAAATTGCAAAGTATTCCATATTTTCAACTAAGAATAAAACTATGTGCTCCTCAAAATTACTCCTAATTTGGTTTGAAGCTAGGTACGCCAAAGAGTCTTGTTATGCATGTTATTATTTATGGATGTGAAGTCTGGGGATGTAGTATCTTTCATGAATCCTGGAGAAAGATAAAGAAAATACAAAAGAATTTTATAACCTATAATCTCAAAATTAAAGGAAATATGCTCTATTTCATCCTCCTCTTAGAGGCAAGCCTTTCCCCCATTGAGAGCACAACTATGACTATATACCTAATGTATAAGAACAAGTTAAACATGGAAGACAAGAGGCTTCCTAAAATTGCTTCAAATTCCAGTCGCAACCACCATCGACTCAAGTGAGGATAGCATAAAGATGCACAGTCTTGGCTAAGCTATTGGGGAATCATGGAAGACACCATTTTGTAGAAAAGGGATACTATTAAAAATATCATCAAATCAAAATTTAAGGAGAAAATGGGGTGCGATAAAGATTTGGAGGAAACAAAGAAAATTAAGGTATTATAAGGATGTAATCAACCCTAATCTAGAAGATCAAAATTATCTCTTTGTTTTGACAAGTGTAAAGAAAAAAATAAGCAATGCTAAGATACGAACAAATTCTCACAAGCTCCATAGTGAAATTGTACGATGGTCAATTCCTAAAACACCATGGAATGAAAGAGTGTGTCACCTTTGTGACACTAAGAAGGTTGAAGATGAAAAACAATTTCTCTTAGATTGTCTAGCCTATACCTGGATTAGATCTCAATTTCAAAATATTTCTCACATTACCAACCCTCCTAACCTTTTAACTCAACAAAACTATGGTGATCTTGGAAAGCTTTTCGTAATTATTTTCGAGCACATAAACAAAATTCTAAAGAATTGCAAGTAATCCCTTACCCTCCTAAGGTCCGATAGACCAATTCGGTCTCAGTGGATGTTAATCATCATCATCATAATATGGTGTAAATCCTAATTTTAATTGTTTGATCAATATGATCACACAAGTCCTAATTTTAATTGTTTGATCAGTGTGATCACACAAGTCGAGCCCAAGCTTTGATAATGGATACAGACTCCAAACTCCAGAGAAAAGGGTGGTGGGTGACTTCGTCCAAGAAAAGTTAACAATTCATTAACCACCACCAACTTCCATGCCACTTGAGGTTACATGTAGACAGAGGTTACATGTAGACAGTACTTGGATTTGGTAATGGCATCCAATCTCCAACACATTCGGGTTGCAAGCAAAATTTAATAATCTCTTAAAATAATTATTAACCATCATAAATACATTTCAATAACTTGGTTGTCATTCGACTAGACGATCAGATAAAAAAAATTAACAGATAGAGCATTTTTCCCATCAAATTCCACCTAGTCGGCATCACAAGCATGACATGCTAAAAAATTCACCATGTATTGAATTTTTTAAATGGAAAATTCACCATAGAGACGCTTCTATCCTTAATTTCTGATCATATATCATTAATGTTTTTATAGGCTGCCATATTTCTAAAGCACGAGGCTAAACAAGATGTGTGTCAAGTGCTGGAAGGACTGGTCAAGCCAACGACATAGTCTAACCGTAGATACCAAAAACATGGATTTTTAATGTCATGTACCATCAGAGTGGCGCAGCGGAAGCGTGGTGGGCCCATAACCCACAGGTCCCAGGATCGAAACCTGGCTCTGATATTACTCATCAGATATGGCTTCTATTTTAAATTTTCACATATAATTCCTGCTCGCGTGCGTTTGTCTCATGTGTATACATTCTCCATCCATAAGTGAACTCTAATCAGCTTAGATACACACATGATATCTCTCATCAATTTGAAGTGGCTTTCTTGAATTCTTGAATTTCTGAAGGGCCGACATCTGACACCTGAAGACAATAAACTTCCAAGGATAAATCTTACCTTCTCTTTGGCAATGCTCGCAACCAAACGGGCAAAAAATGGCATATCCAAGGAATATGTTTGCAAAAACAGTTAGATCAAATCCCAAATCTTGTAATCACTTTAGTAGCACCAATGAAGAAAGTATCGATGTTAACAAAGCAAGCTCTTAAAGGAACACTCACTATGGTTAGATTTTGAAGCATTAGATATCCATATACTAAAGAAACAAATCCATTACTAAGTCTGCGGACAACGGTACTATTTGTTCCTCCTCGAACTAAAATTGCACCAAGACTTTATATTTAGAAATGGCCCATGGCTTCTTTTCGAGTCCACCCAGAATGGACTTTAACATTTTTCAATCTATAAGAAGGCATTTCCACAAGCATGTCAATTTGGGTAAGACTTCCTCACTTATCTCCCATATTATGGGATGATGAAATGTTTAAAGTAACAAAAAAAAACCAAAACTATTAATATGCATGTACTTAAATTTGTGTAAAGGTTGAATTTGAGCATGGATTCACAAAAGCTATTAGGATGGACATAAAGGATCAGGTTTACATCCAAATATAGAATATAAGCAACTCTCATTCAAGTGTAACAAATGCCATGACTATGGTCATTTTCCCAAATATTACAAGAAATACTAGCCACAATTTGTGGACCAAAAGAAAACCTAAGGATGAAAGGAATGTCGATCAAAATATTTCAATATAATCAAGAAGTAGGTTCCTCCACCAATAAACATGCCAATCAAAATATTTCAATATAATCAAGAAGTAGGTTCCTTCACCAATAAATATACCGATCAAAATATTTCAATATAATCAAGAAATAGGTTCCTCCACCAATAAACCCTCACAAGAAACATAAATAGATTTAGTGTGTTGAGCATGGATCCACTAGAAATCATAATCATAGAATCATAAATAGGGTCATTATTTTTATAACTAAAACATTGGAAATTTTCAAATTTCAAATAAAACAATTTCTACCATTAAACTTATGTGCATCATGAATTGTTATCACAATTAAAAAAAACAATAAAAGAAAAAAAAATGTTTTATGACAATTTAAAAAAAACATAAAAAAACAATTTCCAAAGTAAGATCACTTTTGAAGTTACAAACATGCATCACAACAATTTTTTATTTAATAATATTTTGTATTATACTCATTGTTACCAATAAGTATAAGAAGTATAATTGTAAGCAATTTAATCTCTACATTTTTGCAATGTTGATATCACATCAGTTTTATTGTTTAATAATATTTTATAAGATAATCATTGTTACCAAAAATAAGGAGTATAATTGTGAAGCAATTTAGTCTATGCATTTTTGCAATGCTGATATGTTTATTGTTATTGGAAACATTTATACAATATCTAAATATATTTGTGATCTTGTAAATGATAAAGAATAAGTGTTGAACAACTTCATCACAAAGAAATATTTGTATTAGAATCTATAAAATTTAATAACATTGCGTAAGTCAAGTAATAAATAAGACATGCAGAGGCAAGAAGGATATCCACGAAGGTGTAGGTTTAATGGCGGACCAACTGGAACTTAGATGATTCTTAGAGGTTACAAGATGATTTTTTTTTTTGATGGTGGCTCTTTTGGGGACATGGGAATTTTTTTTTAGGAGCCTTAGCACTGTTTCTGCGAGTTTTGAGTTACACCGAGGCTCTGGATGTTGCCTCTTATTTTCTCACGACTGATTTAGTGTTGCCTTTAACTATTCCCCTTGTCAACTCACCTTTTTGGCTAGTTTTTGTTGCTCATCTACCATCTTTCAACGACTTTAATGGCGGAGTTGAGATTTTATTACTAGAGTGGTTTGTTAGTTGGCGGACCCTTTAGTCTCTATAGTATACGTCTCATCTTCATTCATTAACTTGTTTGGAATCCTCGGTACTTACCCACTGATGAGACTAGTAGACTGACAGACTTCACAACAAAATTTGAGGTGGCAGTCGTTGAAGGCTTTTGGAAACTCACATAATGGAAAGTGAGATCATGGCACTTTTGGGTGCAGATGATGAGGAACATTGGGAGAGGGAGGGGATGCTAGCATCTGTGGATGAGCTATGTGAAATTCATTACAAGAGGAATCTTCATAATGGGGATATTAATGAATCATTTACTCCATTGGTAGAGGCTCCATTTTCACCAAACTCTAACACTAAACCTCCTCATTTGATAGGAAGAGAGGCATTCTTGTGGAACCACCAGATATTAGTCCCTCAACCAAAGGGGGACTATGTGGGCTTAACTACTATCTGGGGAGAACAAGTTAAGGGCACATAGGTTGAACGTCCACAGAGTGAAGACTTTATACCTCCATCTGAGGCTAGAACCTCGGGGCGCCAGGGGGACCATTCCATATAGAAGAGAGGATGTCATAAGCGTCCATCGCGGGTGTGAAGGCTTAAGAATAAAAACATCGTCTAGTTATGGGGATGGACGTCGGATTAGAAGAAGCATGCAATCTTGCACTCTGTGCTTTGGTGGGTAGGTTAGCATATCGGTCTCCCTGCAACCAGAAGCTTACAAAATGGATGAAGTGTAATTGGGAGCTTGTTATGGGTTATTCTCCTGAGGTAATGTCTCTGTCAAGAGGGTGGTTAGGATTTATTTTCAAGAGTCCAGAAGACTCTGCGAGCATCTTAGAAAGGTATTGGGGATATGGGCGTGGAAGTTTGATGTTGAAGCAGTGGCGCATCAATTTCGATCCATCGACGGAGTACTTCAGATTTCTCCACCTTTGGGTCCTTCTCCCGGGACTACCACTTCAACTGTGGAATGCTAAGGCATTAGAGGTGATAGGTAATGCCTTAGGTCATTTTATTAATATAGATGAAAAAAAATTACTCTCTATAGATAAGAGAATAGCTAGGGTGCTTGTAGAGGTAGACATCCACACAGGTTTACTGGAAACACTCGATATGGAGTGGAGGGGTCATTTGTTTGTTCAACGGTTGGACTACCTGGGCCTTCCATTTCATTGTTCGCTCTGTAGATGAACCAGACATCTCCAGAAGGACTGTACTCATACTTATGGGGCTTTGGTTGAGGAGGACTCCTCAGAGGATATACCTGCTAGGAGCTACTCTCCATTGATGGTTTCTCAAGATTCGGGAGATTACTCTGGTATGAGGAATGAGGAGAGTCTAGAACCAACGGTTACTAATTTTATTGGTAAGCTAAAACTTTTATGTCCTTCGTTGTATAATTCGTTATCTTCTTAGGAAAGAGATCATTTAGATAGTGTTTTCCTTTCGAATATGTTACATCATCCAATGGTGGGTAAGGGAAAAGATTTGGACTCTATCCAAGAGCCCCCAGACTTAGTTGAAGATAGGTCTATGATCACTCTTGGGCCAGTAATTAATCAAGGGATGATTCCAACAGTACTACCTGAATCCTTAGATGAGGATGATTCATTTATAATTCCAAGTTATGGTGAACCCGACACTGGTGATCATTCTTTGGATAGGATTATTTCAGCTCTAGTCCCCTCCTTTAGCGAGAATACAAGTCCCATCCCGCTTCTAACCTACTTGGGGAAGGAGGTAGTGGTTAGAACTAGTACTACCAGACAAAACAATGATCCCTCAGGTGATGGGAGTGATACAGGGAATGAGCCGGTGTGGTCGCAGGGGTTGGGGTTTGAAATTTCCCCTATCAACACCAGGAGTTCCCGTAAAAGGGCGGGAAACATTGATCTTTTATCTACAAAACATATTGCTACAAACTTAGAACAGGGGGCGCTTAGAGGCATGAAATCCCTTGCAAGGGAAAAATCATGATCCTTATCTCTCTCAATATATGAGGGGTAGGAGGCTCCCTAAAAATGGCCTCCATAAGAAGACTTTTGTCTAAAACTCTTCCCAATATAGTTTTTCTACAAGAAACACTGGTGGTTGCGGAAAAGGCAAGAAACTTTATGTTCTTACTCAAACCTGAGTGGATGATTTGTGCAGTGAGCTCTGTTGGAAAGTCTGGTGGGCTACTTGTGTCTTGGGATCCTAATTTCTTTGACTTAGCATCGGTCCTAAGTTGTGGCAGCATTTTTTTGTCAGGTACTAGCTTAGTGGATAAAAGGAAGGTGTCCCTCTTGAATGTTTATGGACCATGTCAAGATCGTAAGAATTTCTGGGAAAAAGTTCATGGAAGGGGCTTACTAGCACATGATGATTTGATATTTGCAGGGAATATGAACTTCACGACAAATTCAAAGGAGGTTTGGGGAGTGTCATCTTTGGCAGATCAACTGGCGGTCTTTTTTAAGGAAATTAAAAAAAAAAAAAATCTTGTGGATATAGCTCCTCTCGAGGTGGTCTTAACATGGAGAAATGGTAGGTCTAGAGTTGAAGCCATTGCAAAAATATTAGACAGAATCTATGTGGTAGAGGATCTTATCACTTCTTCATGTAGATACAGATCTTGGGTTGAATTTCCTTTTATATCTGATCATGCACCAATTTTACTACAGTTGGGAGAAGGTCTATCATCGATTGCTTATCCTTTCAAGTTAAATCCCGCCTGGTTATGAGAAGAATATTTTGATTCACTGGTCTGTGATGTGTGGAACGATGTAAACTTGCAACAAGTAGAGGGAGCACAAAGAAGATTAGTAGAGAGACTAACAACTCTTAAAGCTTGGGTGAAGTTCTGGTCTATGGAAAAATGTTTTCGAGAACATTTAGAGATGGATAAGATTGAAGAACGTTTAATTGATCTCTTTCATAAGAAGGAACAGGGTTTACAGAATGTGGATTTTGAGCAATAGGTGATGAAACTAGAGGTTGATTGCAAAAACACTATTATTGGAGGAGGAAGAGCGATGGCGACAGAAGAGTAGGGCCATCTAGATTTCAAGTGGAGACAAAAACACGAAATTCTTCCACCTATTCACCAGCTACAAAAGAAATAAAAAATGTATTTGGGAGATAGAGGATGAAGCGAGTCGGCTCCATACTGATCAAGAGGCCATAAAGGATGAAGCGATCCATTTTTTTAAAATCTTTCTATTAGGATAATGGAACAAATAATATTGGTGATCATGTTGCTACACTAATGCTATTTTCTAGAATGGTGACGGAGGTGGAAGTATTAAATCTAGAAAAGCCATGTTCTAGGGATGAAATTCTAGAGGTATTAAAAGGCTTTACAAAAGATAAAAGTCTTGGAACAGGTGGATGAACTATAGAATTGTTTTTACATTTCTTCAAGTTGGTCAGTCATGATTTGCTTGATGTTGTGGAGGAGTCTATAATCAAAGGAAAGGTAATTAAACAAATCAAATCTACTTTCTTAGCATTGATCCCTAAAGTAAATAGTCCCAACACATTTAATGATTTTCGCCCAATCGCTCTGTGCAATTTATGCTACAAGATCATTGCAAAAGTAATATCTAAGAGAATCTGGCCTACACTTTCCCATGCTTTATCTGAGGAACAACTGGGATTTCTTAAGGGAAGGAAGATCTTAGATGTTATTGGCATGGCACATGAGTGTCTGTACAACATAAAAATAAAGAAACTTCAAGCAATTATTCTAAAGCTAGATCTTAAGAAGGCAAACGACTACACAAATTGGGACTTTTTGAGGTTAATCCTTCTATAATGTGGTTTTGGTCTGCCAACTAAAAATTGGATAATGGGATGTGTAACCTCCACTGTTTATGCAATTTTGATTAATGGTGAGGCAACAAATTTTATTCAAAGTAGAAGAGGACTTCGTCAGGGTTGTCCATTGTCTCCCTTCCTCTTCATCCTTGTGATGGAAGGCCTTAGTCTATTGCTAAAAAAAGGTCAAGATGATGGTGTGTTGTCTGGGATAAAGGTTTCATGAATCATTAAGGTTTTACACTTGGTCTTTGTGGACGATGTGATTATTATGTCAAAATCTACTGTAACCAAATGGACTAAAATCAATAATATTCTCAGTGTTTTCTATCTGGTGTCATGGATGAGAATTAATGTTCAAAAGTCTACCTTCCTACGTACAAGAGTCCAATAGGAAACTCTTGATGAATTAAAAGATTTATTTAATTTTGATTGTAAATATCTATCATAAGGCTTTAAATATTTGGGGTATTACTTAAAATCAGAGAGCTACAAAATGGACTAGCGATGGCTCATTGAAAAATTTGAATTTAGGATTAATCATTGGTGTAACATGATGCTAACATTGGGAGGTCGGTATGTGTTGGTAAAATCAGTCCTGGAGAGCCTGCCAGTATACTGGTTGGCCTTATCTCATATTCCTATTTCCGTTTTAAATAGGATTCGACAGTTGGTCTTTTCCTTCCTGTGGTCATCCAACAAGAAAAAAAATGAAGCTATCATTTATGTAACTGGGAGACTGTCTCGAAGCCAAAACTTTATGGAGGATGGGGGTTTAGAAACAACTTTATTTTCTACAGGGCACTGATGACTAATACTTTGTGGAGAGTGTTAGCACTGAGAGTCACCCTCAAATTGCAGGAGAATAAGCTCAATACCCATCAAAGTTTTTGGTGGATGTTGGTTTTATGCGAGTGGAGGTCAATGGACAAAATTCAATATATGAATGATGTTCAACACAGAATTGGACAAGAAATGCACAGGGAAGTGAGGGCCACATTAACTTCGGTCATTGGATTGAGTTTAAGTGTGAGCATAGAGAAGACTTAGTGAGAAAGGTGAACAAGATTGCTATGAGCATTAGGCTTTCAAGCAGCTTGGAGAAGAAAAACTCAAACTCAAGATCACTCTTGAACACAAGCTTCAGACACTGAAATATGTCCAAAAAACACAGTCACAACAACAAAATGATCAAACCTACATCACAATGCAACTACGACAACTCGACTAGATCCTCCATGCCCGAGCCATTCAGTGTAAGAGGGATAAAGATAACAAGGGAGTTGACTAAAAATGGTCACAATACCACTGTAATCAAACCTACATTACAACAACATAACAACCCTCAACTGGACCCTCCATGCCTGAGTTTTTTAGCACAGTTTTTACAGAGAGATGAAAAGAAGCTGACTTCTATTAACATGAAAGTCTCAAATTTGATACATAACCAGAGAACAGTTCTGGCATAAAAACATTACAAAATAGGGAGCTTTTCTCAACCAGTTGACAACCTTAAAAAAATATCAAAACTATCTACTTATACTTAGAACTATCTACAACTACCAGAAGCACGATCAGGTCCCTACATTCAAGGATTTCCTTCTGCATTTTCTCTGTCAGACTAAGCATACATTCCTTTTGTTAGATGCGAGGGGATTTGCAGGGAGATTCCTCCACAGGGGAACTTTGGGCTATCAGTTTTCCTCCAAGGCCAGTACTTTCATGCTTTCCATTTATGGGATGAAACGAGGTTTCAACCACCATCCTCGTTTTCATTAACTACTTTCATTGGGATCAAGACGAGGTTTGAATTCTTGGGGAGCTTCCATGGGACGCTGGCAGCTCTTCAAGTCAATCCGACACCTAGAAACCATGATGGTCTCCTTCTGCAATTAACACTGACGTTTCGGCCTTTCGCACAAAACTCGCGAAATTTGCACCCACCTTCACGCTTCCAAATCTTCGGGCAACAATTCTTTCCACTACATTTTCCTGCATGGCTCGAGGTTGCATGCAGGAAAANTCTTTCCACTACATTTTCCTGCATGCAACCTCGAGCCATGACCTAGCGCTTACCCCAAAGGCACTTCGTGACCTAGCGTTTCGGGTGCTTTAATGTGAGCCTCTTCCTATTCTCCCGATTTCCTAACTCCTGAACTGGAGCCTAGCAAGCGCTAGCTCCCTTCCTATTGACCCCTCCTATGTGACCTCTGCTATGATCTAGGACCCAACTTTAGAGTGTTTTGGGACTTCACCATGAAGTTAGAAGTTAGCTTACCTTCCCTGCTCCGATTCCCGATTCTCTAAAATTTTCCAACATCAGATCAACGGCCCAGGACCTTTTGCAATCTGACGGTTCAAATCTCCTCTTTGAGAATCGAGACTTCGCGATCTTTGTTGAACAGTTTTAACAATGCTTTGAACTCCCAATCCTCACGATTATTTTCCATCGTTGATCTCTCCCAATGAGATCTATGGCCCAGATCAAAACTTTGCTCGACCTTTGATCTCGGTCTTTACCCCCGGTGCTAAACTTCAAGCAACTTTCAGATTCCGAACACCTGCAAACCGTCGATCTGAACTCCTCCTAGAATCCCAGTCATTGGAAGCTTAACTCACCTGTTTGCTTGATTCAAGTTTGGAATAGATCGCTTTGAGTGCAGCGGACTGTGATAATGAAGGCTTAGATGACTAGCTGGGGGCTTGGGAATACATAAGGATCAGTGATAGAGGCAAAGGAGATGAGTGCTCAAACAAAAAGGGCAAAAAAAAATAGCTTTGCCGAATGAAAGGGATAAACTAAAGACATGGCCTGCGAAAGAGAGAAAAACAGGGCAAGGACACAGACTCGGGTATATCGACACACACCTATGTCCCTTGACAACCTTATGTGATAACATTTGGCTCCATAGGGGATGGCATGCTCCCCGTGAGCTACCAAGAACGCGTAGCTTTAGTGCCTAAGCTTTGGGTTATGGAGTCTATTATTCAAATACAAATAAAAATAAAATAGGAAAAATATTTACAATGGTGGAACACCGGTTGCGGCTTCAAATAAAAAACATTTTTAGAAAGTTCCCATTGACAAGGCCACCAAAAACGTCGGAACCCTCCAGGTTCTGCAATTTGTAGGTGTTGTTCAGAAATACCTCCGAAATCTTGAAGGGGCCAATCCACAAGGCCTCAAATTTACCATGTTTTCCTTTGTCTTGTTTGGGAGCATCCCACTTGAGCACCAAATCTCCCAGATGGAAATATTTCTTACTTGTGCTCTTGTCAAAGGCTTGCTTTATTTTCTGTTGATGATCCTGCGCTTTATCAAACATCTGCTCCCTGATCTGCTGCAGTTCTACCAGCTGCAATTTCCTCTTGACCATGTCATTAGGTTATCCTTGGTAGTCTTAGAATAATTTAGCCACAAGAAAAGAAAGTTGAGCAGGAAAAATAACCTCAGCTCCATACACCAGCTGAAAAGGAGAAATTCCAAGCGACCTCTTTGTCGTAATCCTGTCAGCCCATAAGGCGAATTTCAACTTTGAATCCCAGGCCTTTTTGTTGTCTTCTAACAGTATTTTGATAATCCTTATGAGGCTCTTGTTAGAATATTCCACCAAACCATTCCCCCAAGGGTAGTAAGGGGTAGAATGGATCAATGTAATCCCATAATTCTCACATAAATTGATTAATGGTTCGACCCTGAATGAGGCAGCATTGTCTGTAACAATCCTGCTTGGACAACCGAATATGGACATGATATCCTCAAGGAAGCTTATGATTACCTTGTGGGAGGCATTCATTGTAGGGATGGATTCTATCCATTTGGTGAAATAGTCAGTGGCAGTCAAAATCCACCCGTGTTGACCACTTGAGGCTGGGTGAATTTCTCCAATGAAGTCAAGACCCCACTGCTGAAAAGGTCTGGAAACTACCACAGGCTGCAAAGGCAGAGATTTGAGCTGCTGCTTTCCAACAAATTTTTGACATTTGACACAAGCTCTTACCTTTGCACAAACATCAGAAAAAAGGCTAGGCCAAAAATACCCAACTCTGAGGATTCTATAAGCTATGGTCCTCCAAAAATGATTCCCCCCACATGAGCTGTTATGAAAATATTTCATAGTTCTTTGAGCTTCTTGCGGGTTGATACATCTCAACAGGACTCCCAGAGGATCCTTCCAGTATAAAATCTGATCAATAATGCAATATTTGATTACTTTGAGCTTCAAATCTCTCACCTTATTCTTATCCAAATCATCGGGAGGTCTCAACTTTTGTAGGAAGTATATGATGTCTTTGTACCAGGCGCATTTTGCTAAGTTGAGAATGACATGAGAGTCTTTATCAACAATTTCAGTTTGCTGATTTTTTGAGTGTGTATTCATGAGATTAACCCCCAATGCTTTGTAGTTTGATTCAGCCAGTAGCCTGGCTAAACCTTGGCCCTTTACCAATTTGGTGGGTTTTATCTCAATGTCAAACTCCAGGATTTTGGCAACCCACTTACTCCTTTTCCCAATTAAATCAGGTTGGATCAATATCTCCTTTACTAAGGCCGAGGGAACATACGCAATGACCTTCGAATGTAAGACATAGATTCTGAAAGCCTTGAGGGATTTGACCAAAGCATACGCTCGCTTCTCCATTATATCATATCTCACCTATGCGTCCCTTAGAGCTCTGCTGAAAAAGGAAATATGCTATTCTAATCTCTGCAACAGAACAACAACCACTGTATCAGACAAAGAAAAAGAAAATATCAAGAACCCTATAGAATAGTCAGGACTGACAAGCACAGGTGCTTCAGTCAGAGCCTTCTTAATCTGGTCAAAAGAATTTCTGGACTTAGCAGTCCACTTTACTTCATTCCCCTTTTTAAGCATGTTTGTAATGTTCTTAACCAACTCAACAAAATTGGAGATGAACCTCCTCAGAAAGTTGATTTTACCCAAGAAGAACTAAACCTTTTTCTTAGATCTAGGAAAATATAAGTCTTGGATGGCCTCTACTCTGCTTGTATCGATTTTTACTCCATCTGCTGACACAATATGCCCCCGTAATTTACCCTCTTCCATAGAAAATAAGGATTTCTTGGGATTGAGGGATAGACCAAACCTCCTACATTTCAAGAAGACTTTCTCTAGATGGTGGCAGTGCTCTTTATCAGACTTGGAGAAAACTGTAATGCCATCCAAATAGATGACTACAAATTTGTCCCTTTCTCTGATAAATGTGATGTCCATGGCTCGCTGGAAAGTTGCTCCTGCATTCATCAATCCAAAGGCAATTTTGGCATACATGAATGTGCCCCAAGGAGTAGTGAAGGACGTATTTTATCTATATTTTGGCAAGACAGAGATCTAATTGTATTCAGAGAAGCCATCAATCATAGACATCTTGGATGAACCAGTCACCCTCTGTAGAATATGCTCCATCTTTGACAAGTGTTAGTTGTCCTTTTTGGAGCTCCTATTCAAATTTATGAAGTCGAAACATAACCTGATTTATCCATTCTTTTTCCTCACAAGAACCAAATTAGCCACCCACTCTGAATATCTCAAGGGGATAATGATCTGGGCGTCTAACAAATTCTTTACTTCCTTTTCCATAATAGGTAGCAGCATGGGGTTTATCTGTCTGAGTTTCTTCTTGAAAGGTTTGGCCTCTTCTTTCAAAGGGATTTTGTGCTCCATGATGTTTGTGTCATATGTCCTTAGGTCTTCATACTTCCAAGCAAAAACATCAGCGAGTTTTCTCAAAATCTTGACATAATCAACCTTCTGCTCCTTTGACAACCTACTAGATAACTTGCTAAACATGGGATCCTTCTTTGTTTCTAGATTGCACTCAATCACATCAGCCGATTCCGTTGATCCTTCAACCTTTACAGGGACATCATTTCTATCACACAGTCTCTCCAAAGTGATAAGACCCTTTGGAATATGGTTGCTAGGCAATTGAACAATATGGTGGTTAGCAATCTTATTGAGAAAAACATCAGTACGAGGGATTTCTTCAGAATCTTGATCCTAGTCAATATGCATATTAGAAAATTCACCCACAGTCTCAAGAAATTTTTTAATCTCTATATCATCCTCAAAGACCTTCCAATGCTTAACATTGTTGAGGATAGAGGGCCTGTGTTTTATTTCTACCTCGTACCTGAGTTTTGGGGGAAAGGGGACCCTAAAATTGCTTGTTGATACCGCCACGAAATCCACCACAAAGTTATCCTCCCTTGGGACAAATGAGATATTGAAAGCCAGAAAGAAACTGTCAATCATATCCCATACTTATTTTCTATAGGCCCTTAACCTGGGGTGCTTAGCCTGATAGTGATTTCTGAATTTATGAACAATCAACTCAGCATCCCCAAATATTTCCAGCGCTTCAATCTTGATGTCTTTGGCAGCTCTCAAACCTAGGATCAGAGCCTCATATTCTGCCACATTCTTTATTGTTTCAAATTCAAGCTTATAATACAACGATGTGATCTCTTGGGTCGGGGAAATGAAAAGTAATCCAACCCCAACACTCTCCCTAGAAGAGGCTCCATCAATTTTTTTTTCCAAACAAAGCCATTGGAAGGAGGGTCTTTACAGGAGGTAATGGGATGCTTTCTGATTTCCATAGGCGCTTGAGGACCATCAGTGAATTGTAATATATTGGTCCCCAGATCACTACTGCAAAGATGAGGTGGTTGGTTGGATTTTCCTCATCGTTGGTGATGTACGGGAGCTGTGCTTCCTTGTAAATCCTTCTTTGTTCACCTTCGAACACTGAAATAGTGGCACATGAAAGATCCATTTGAAAGGTTCCCCCTAGTCTTTTTATCCAAGATCTAGAGAGGAGCATCCCAAACTTAGGGGTAGCATCAACCACCACAATATCCATGACTACACTCCTCATGGGCAGCTGGAACAAAGATACAGCCAAGTCTTTGATAACCCCAAGGCACTTCACCTTTTTGGAATCAAATGAATACAGGTCATGATAAGTCTTTGTAACCTCCAACCCGAGCTCATCCATGAAAATATTGGGCATAATATTGTACGATGCCCCTGAATCCATAAGGCATTTGTGTAGCACCTTATCATGGATGTTCAATGAAGTGTATAAAGGAGGGGAGGAGTCATCTCTATCTTCCACCAAAGGTCCCAGTATGACATCAAGCTTTTCATCTTAGAGGTTGACTGAGTGAATGGAGTGAGATGAAGGTTTGGGCTGTAACAATTTGGAAAGTCACTTCTTGAAACCCTCATGCTTGACTAACTCAGAAAGAGGCACAGGGATCCTAATCTTTTGAATCTCATGCTCAAAATTGAAAGAGGAAGGAGGCCTCAAAATTTCTTTCACTTATGGGATGATATTTTTGACCACTGGTGAGGGATTTTGCACCTTCTATCCTTTGTTTTTGTCTACTACATTTTTCGCAGGCTTCTCTATTCTGGTAGGCTGATCATGAATATCATGCTCTCCTTCCTTTTTCTTGGACTTGAGGTTATATCTGTTTGGATTGTTGTTTTTTTTTCCCCTCTTGCTCATCTCATTTAGTTGGTCGTCCATGAGAGACTCCTCATATGTTGATTGAGTCAAATGAGGAAATGAGGAGGTGTCTCTGAGACAATGAATTTAAATATCAACCTCATCTTCCTATCCATATTCATCAGTAACAAAATTATTTTGGAGAGGGGTTTGGATATTCTGATCATACCTATCCCTGTTTCTTTGATCCCTCTAGATAATCTGTGGGACGTTATTCGGTGTTTTGAAGTTACCCCTATTTTTAGCATTAAGGGTATTCCTATAGCTCTGCTTCCCTTCCAATTTTAACCTTTCCACCTCAACAGAAAGTGACTTTACCAGATTTTCCAATTCATCCACTTGAGGGTGAGAAGCAGAGGAACCAAAGGTTGAAGCTTCAAACCTCCCCTTTCTTCTGTCTCTATCAACCTTACTCCTAAATTTGTCAACTTCTAGTATATTGGATTCTACTTCAAGGGCTGCATCTTGCATATGTTCCAAAGAAGTAGCTCTTCTTTCTCTTAATAAGAGGCAGAAATGGTCGAAATCACTAGCATAAGTAATTTTGCCAAAGGTTTATGTAAGCTTAATCTCGGTGGGAATTTTGTTATACATTTTATTAAACCTCTTTGAAAAGTCAGAAATGGATTCCCCTTCTTCTTTTTTAAGTGATCCAAACTTTGTAATATAGTAAAGGAAATCCTTTTTGCCCCCCCAATGTCTTAAGAATGCATCATCTAAGGCTTCAATCCCATCAATAGATCCAGGAGCCAAGTCCCTAAACCATTTCCTAGCATCTCCATCAAGGCTATGAACAAAAATTCTCATCCATACATCCTCATTCACAATGACATAATTATCTTCATAACTATAGAAGGCCGCAAGGCGCTCTTCTGCAGTTATACCTCCTTCACCTATGAACTTGGGAAATTTCTTAAGGTAGCTACCAATTGGGAGGGCATTTAGAAGTTGAGGAAAAACAAGAGGGGTGTATCTGGCAGCCACTATGGCATCCATTCTATTTCTGGGGGGATTGGCTCCTGCCATTGGGATATGGATTGGAGGAGAACCAGGGGGAGATGGAGTTCGGGTAGGTGAGATTGGGACCGAGCTTGTGGGAGAAAAAGGGGAACGACTGAGTGTTTATGGAAAAGGATACAGGGCTCGAGGGGACAAAGGTTTTCCCTTTTGTAAATGCAACAACTCTAATAGGGAGAGGCGTGGTAAAGCCTGTAGTGGGAAAATATTGTAAGGTCCTGGGTCTAAACCATGGTACAACTTCAGGGGAAACAGGGGTGTCAAATATTTCTCCTTCCAAGCTAAGGCTAGGAGGGGAGAAATCAGCAAGAAACATCCCAAAATTCAAATTTCTGGAAATTCCAATAGATGGTATAGTAGGAGAATGAGAAGCATCTACTGGAGTTTCTAAACAAGGATTATGAAAATTACCAGAATCACCAGGTACAACAGTAGAAGTCCCTTCCTGAGGGGTCTTTCCTTTTCTGATAATTTTCTCTGGGCCAACTTCAGGTGTCGCTAGTGACAACTGTGGAGTAGACCTCATGTGTCTATGCTTTAGAGCCACAACTAAAACAATGGAGTTGCCAAGTGCAAGTTTCAATCTTCAAGATACTGATTTCTAATGCACCTTCAGAATCATAATTTCTTTGTCGTTCTTACCCAGGGAAAAGTCTTCAATTCATTCCCCGACAACAACGCCAATAATGTTAACACTGAGAGTCACCCTCATATTGCGGGAGGATAAGCCCAGTACCCATCAAATTTTTTGATGGATGTTGGTTTTATGTGAGTGGAGGTCAATGGACAAAACTCAATATATGAATGATGTTCAACACATAAATGGACAAGAAATGCATAGAGAAGTGAGGGCCACATTAAATTCAGTCAGTGAATTGAGTTTAAGTGTGAGTAGAGGGAAGACTTAGTGAGAAAGGTGAACAAGACTGCTATGAGCATTAGGCTTTCAAGTAGCTTGGAGAAGAAAAACTCAAACTCAAGATCACTCTTGAGCACAAGCTTCAGACACTGAAATATGTCCAAACAACACAATCACAACAACACAATGATCAAACCTACATCACAATGCAGCTATGACAACTCGACTGGATCCTCCATGACTGAGCCATTCAGTGTAAGAGGGAGAAAGATAACAAGGGAGATGACTAAAATTGGTCATAATACCACTGTAATCAAACCTACATTACAACATCATAACAACCCTCGACTGGACCCTCCATGCCCGAGTGTTTTAGCACAATTTTTACAGAGAAATGAAAAGAATATGACTTCTATTAACATGAAAGTCTCAAATTTGATACATAACCAGAAAACAGTTCTGGAATCAAAACATTACAAAATAGGGAGATCTTCTCAACCAGTTGACGACCCTAACAAAATATCAAAACTATCTACTTATACTCAAAACTGTCTACAACTACCAGGAGCACGATCAGGCCCCTGCATTCAAGGCTTTCTATCTACGTTTTCTCTGTCAGACTGAGCATACATTCCTTCTGTCAGACGTGAGCCCAGCTTGGTATGGGATTTACAGGGAGATCCGTCCACAGGGGAACTTTAGGCTGTCAGTTTTCCTCCAAGACCAGTACTTCCATGCTTTCCATTTATGGGGTGAAACAAGGTTTCAACCACCATCCTTGCTTTCATTAACTACTTTCATCGGGATCAAGACGAGGTTTGAACACTCGAGAAGCTTCCATGGGACGCTGGCAGCTCTTCGAGTCAATCTAGAACCTAGAAACTGTGATGGTCTCCTTCTGCAATTAACACGAGCATTTCAGCCTTTAGTACAAAACTTGCGAAATTTACACTCACCTTCGTGCTTCCAAAGATTCAGGTGCTAGTTCTTTCCACTGCATTTTCCTGCATGCAACCTCGGGCCATGACCTGGCACTTCGCGACCTCGCATTTCGGGTGCTTTAATGTGAGACCCTTCCTATTCTCCTGATTTCTGAAATCTTGAACTGGGGCCTAGCGAGCGCTAGCTCCCTTCCTATGGACCCCTCCGATGTGACCTCCGCTATGACCTGGAGCCCAACTTTCGAGTGTTTTAGGACTTCACGTCTCATGAATTTAGAGGTTATATTACCTTCCCTCCTCTGATTCCCGATTCTCCAAACTTTTCCAGTGTCAAATCAACGACCCACGACCTTTTGCAATCTGACGGTCTAGATATCCTCTTCGCGAATTGCAACTTTGCGATCTTGCCGAAAAATTTTAACAATGCTTCGAACTCCCGATTCCCGTGATTATTTTCCATCATTGATCTCTCCCAATGAGATCTACAAACTAGATCAAAAATTTGCTCGACCTTTGATCTCAGGATTTGCCCTCGGCGCTAAACTTCAAGCAACTTTCGAATTTCGAATACCCGTGAACCGCCGACCTCAACTCCTCCTGGAATCCCAGCCGTTGGAAGATGAACTCGCCTGTTTTCTTGATTTGAGTCTGGAATGGATCGCTCTAAGTGAAGTGGGCTATGATAATGAAGACTTAGATGATTGGATAGGGGCTTGGGAAGACATAAGGATCAGTGACAAAGGAAAAGGACACGAGTGCTCAAATAGAAAGGGAAAACAAAAAACAACTTTGTCAACTGAAAGGGAAAAACTAAAGACATGGCTTGCGAAAGAGAGAAAAACAGGGCAAGGACATAGACTCGGGTATATTGACACACACCTACAACCCTTAACAACCTTATGTGATAACAAAGAGTATTGACGAAGAAAGGCATATGGAAATAGGTGATAAAAAACAAATAATTTCCACACATATCGGTACCTACATGGTTAAGATCAGCTTCAACGGTCTCGTCCTATGGATCCCAGACCTGGAAAAATTTGATTAATTCTTAACACTAGTTTTACAATGGTTGGCATGGAACCCGAGCACAGGACAATCCATTGTTATTGGGAAATATGTAACACTGGGAATGGGGAAGGACTCTTTATTATCAAAGGATTTAGTTGCTACACTTAATCAAAAAAATGTTTACTTGCTATATCAAGTGAGATGTGATTATACACAGGGAGCAATATGCTCAAATTGGTTAGATAGTGCATATTTGGGGCTCGAGGGTGACTTAGCATCCGAATGGGAAAAGTATAGAAGGAATTTGATTGGATCATGGATCCAACTCCTTGATCGTTCAGATGTTTTATTATGGACAGGAGGTGATAATTCAGGAAAACTAACTGTCAAAAATGTTTACAATATAGTTGCTACAAAACTTTGGAAATTTAAAATAGGAGGATGGAGGAAAAATCTGTGGAAATAGGATTGTCCTCTAAAGATCAAGTTATTTGCTTGGTTGGTAGCTGAAAATAAAATTCTAATGTGGAAAAATCTACAAAAAAGAGGTTGGGATGGGCCAGGGATATGCCACCTCTACAAAGGTAAGAGGGAATTTGGTAAGCATCTCTTTGTTAATTTCCCTTTCACTATTTCAGTTTGGAATAGGGTTAAAACATCTCTAAAATTCACTAATGGATGGAATGGTCTAACAGTGAACGAGTGCTTCGAAAATTGGGCAAAACAAAACTTTGATTATCCAACACTGCCAACCTTTACATGTTGGTTTATTTGGCTTGATAGAAACAAGACAATCTTTGAGGTAGGGACTCCATCTATCCAGAAGATAGCTTTCTAAGCTATTGGTGCAGCGAGAAACTATAGAATTAAGGAAAAATAAACTCTTCCTAGAATTGCAACCTTTGATAGTCCAAAAGATAGAGTCATTGGATGGTTGGACGAGGCATCACAACAGAATGGTGAACAAAGTGGGGCGGGAGGTTTGATAAATATCAATAATAACACGTCATATAAATGGACTCTAAACTATGGTCGTGGAACAAACACTAGGGAAGAACTCATGGGTGTTTGGGCTTCTCTAATTTTGGCTTCAAGATTGTCAAGGAGGAGCTCTTTAGGTTGTATCCTTAGAAAGCTAGAAGGAAAGGATTAAAGACACTCTCAAATACTTCAAGAATATATCATTTGCACATATATATAGAGAAGAGAATCAAGAGGTGGGTAGATTATCAAAAATGGCTCTAACAAAACTTCCTGGAAGCATAACATTTAACCAATGGGAGTGTGGACATGAGGGTCCCACTCTATACTTAAAGATGTTTTATATTGTAGCAGGGGGAGTAAATATTTGCAGTTTTGTAAATAGTTGATGGTTTCAGTAGTTATAGTTTTCAACAAAGTATGAAAGACATTATTTCTTTTTTAAATTTTGTTCTCTTCTAAAAATGTAGGGGAAGAAGCCCCTTTTGTAAGTTTTTTGAAACTCTGTATAGCTATGTTTAGTGTATAAAAAACACAAGATATCAAGAATCTATGATGTAAGGCCAACTATTTAAAACTAGATTATGTTTTTATAAATATAATGAGAAATTTCTTGTAGAAAATAATAATAAATAAGACGTATTTACACACTATGTATATGTAATTACTTACAATCATTATAACATTGTGTAAGTGAAGCAATAAATAAGACGTGTGTACACATTATGTATATGTAATTACTTACAATCGTTTCTTCTAAAATAGGTGTGAATGTTTTATTATGAATTACTTCTTCTATAATCTATTGTGATAGTTATCACAATATTTATATTGTGAGGAAGTTTTACTAGTTTATTATTAATTTTTAATATAAATTTTAAACATTAATCATGGAAATGAATAAAATAAAATTTCAATGCAAATTTTCAGTGTTGTAATATCAAGCTTTAAGAGAAAAAGTGCTTAGCCTAATACAATAATTAAAACAAAGTCTACTATATAAATATTATGCTAATTAATGTTATGTTATGAAACTAAAATTATCTATCTATCTATCTATCTATCTATCTATCTATCTATCTATCTATCTATCTATATATATATATATAACGAATATTACAATGTAAGAGAGTTGTTTTTATTTTGTGTAAGTTAAATTATTCTATTAATATATAGAGAATATTACACTCTAAGAGAGGGTGAAGGCTAGTGGAACCAGGCTTTCCTTTTTTTGACTATTAAAAAATAATCACTTTTAATAAATGATTGGATTTGGATTTGTAGAAAATATTATCATGCCTAAGCAAAATACTCTTTACATTAAAAGAAAAGTAATTAGTACCAAGGATTGTTAGCCAAAGATAATAACTAATTAATCACCCCAACAAACAAAAGAGTCAAAGGTTTTCTCATCAATTATGCCCCGAGTTGAAGGCTCAATTGCCCCAACTTCCCCCAACTTTGAGAATCCCAATTCATCTCTCCTTATTGATCATTTCAAGCCCAATTCTCCCTCTACAACAATCTACTTGCTAGGGAGGATTTCAAAATCCGCCCCTACACCCATCAATTATGTATCTTGTATTGCTTGATCTGATACTACACCAACAACACCAAAGGACCTTACTCCATATTTCCCCCCACCCCTGGCAGGGTCAGTAGGTCAAGGCCCTTTGAGTTAATCACTAACTATTTTAATGTCCATACAACCAACAACAAAAACAATATTTGAACTCACTAGCATATAAACCAAAATATATAATACTAAAACAATATTTATCATAAAAATTAGAGGAAACATAACGGGTCTGAACATCATCCCTGGGATTTAGTGTCTATGTCAATGTGATTTGTAAAATTTCCCACTTAGTAACAACTTTGAGGGGTTCTTTCTCAACTTGTATTCTTTTGTAGTGTCCTCTTTAGTGAAAGTAGCATTGATGAATACATCATATTTACTTTCCATTTGATCCAACTTATTTATAATGGGATTAACCTCTTGCCTTCCAATGTTGGAAGCCACCATCTTCTTAACATACAAATAAAATCTATCTTAACATGAGCCCCTCTTGAATTCCCTAGGTCTAATATGATTTTGCTAACTTCTTGTAACATTAAATATAGGATAGCCCCGAGGGTTATCTAAAATGATATTGAGCCAGACGTGAGATTTCCCCCTAGTGATCAGTTGAGGAGGTCACATGTTTGACTCTCTTGAAACCCTCAGGGTGAGGTTATGTAATCAAGGTTGATGGTTTACCCCGTTTACCATCCATGGATCATGGGGAATTACTCGGAGGGTTTTCCGCAAGGATTTCCTTGGAAAAAACATTAAATCTAGGATACACGATATCTTTTGTCTAATTCTGGTTTGGAATTTTTGAAGTGTTCCACCTGCATCCTAGCTCTAAGGGATGCCTCCGCTAGACTCATTGAATGAAAATCACAGACACTCCCTATTTTTTTTCCTGCAAGTTGACTCAACTAGTAGCCTTTAAATATAGTTGGAATTCTTTCATTTCTTCAATTTTGAAAGGTTACCCACTCTTCCTCTTTTTCTTTCTACTCTTTTCAATGGATTTGAAAACTAGGTAGGGAGTATTGTTCTCTTTTCCTTTCATCAAAAACAAAAAAAAAACTCAAAAAAGATGGCAGAAACCCATGTGGTCCACCCTTACCTCTTTTCTCCTCCTATTACCTTCCCTTTCGCTCCATTACAAAGATAAACTAGAGATGGAGCGACTTCCCTTGGTGGGATCTAAAATTATCAAACCAATGGAGGCGTACTTACATATTATGTGATGGTGTATGGATTTGAAAACCCTTGCTACAAAATGATTTCTCCAAGTTATCAGAGTTCATGTGGAAATCCAAGTCTACTTTGAAACCGATTCCCATTCGTCCAAGTTTGTTCTGCTTGGAAACCCAATGGATGGTTCCCATCCCTCCAAATCTGCAAAAATCCAAAACCAATGGATGGTTCCAGTTTCTCAAATTATACAAAGACTGAAAAAGTAAAGAAAATGATTCTTTCTGTTGCGGGGATTTGAACTCGATTCGCTTAGGTGAAAACTAGGTATCCTAATGAGACTAGATGACAATGGAGATGTTTGAAATAAATGTAGCTATCTATTAATTTTCCAATCAATGAATAAGTAATGGATACCCTTTCATCATTGTTAATCATCATTAGAACAAAGTGTGAAATTTTTAATGAGTGGTTGTTACTTATCTACCATGAGAGTGGCATGGCGGAAGTGTGGTGGGCCCATAACCCACAGGTCCCATGATTGAAACCTAGCCCCGATATCAATATCTACATCAGAAGAATATTTGCACATACATAATCTCTTATTTGTGTGTGTTGTGGATAAATTAGTAAGTGCGGACACATACCAATCTCCCTAGTTCAGGCACCCGAAACTAGAACAAAACCAAACATAATACACTATTTTCTTTAGATTCAAAAGAAACATAAAAGATAGAAGTTCATACCTTTTTAATGATCATTTTTCCTTGCAAGTTTTAACTCCAAATTATCGATTAAATGCTTTGTAAAAGTAGAGATCTGCAAGAGGAACAAACAAAACAATGAAAGTAACCAATATCTATATATTTGAATAAATCTATGTAAATAGCCAAGGAGAAATACACACAAAGATCATTGACAATCTTAATTAGGAAAGGAAAATGTATCATTGTATTAAATAATTAGGAAACAACTTACAACCGGTGGATTGGTGTTGACAAGCTCCTTCCAAAATTTCAATGCTTCAATACCCTCATAGTCTCCACAGGTGTCATCATCATCACCAAAGTACTTTAACACAACTAAATGTCTTAGGGCCAAAGTGAGATTCACAAACTCTCAATTACAAATCTGAATCTGTTCTCAATTCACCATAATCTCATTATTCATCTATTCTTTCTTAGCTTTTTCCTTTGGAAGTTGCCTCTTTTATAGAGTAGAGAGGAAGACATGAAGAGGTTAGAATCTCACCAAATGAGGAGAGGCGGGTGACATCCACACTGATCGGTAAACAAATCATCATTGAATCTTCTCTCCTAGAATCTTTGAGAATATCTTCTTTTTCCCACGTATGAAAGGTTGTCGCACCCTTATATCTTAGCAAAAAGAGACATTGTCACACTTGGTAGTGATGCAAACTGTGACAAGTAAAGTTGTCACACCTTGCTAGAGTGAAACCCATGACAAGTCTTTAATTTAGGGATTTTTTAGAGTTGCTTGTTTCCAAAAGACTTCTTCCCAACTCTCCTTCCAAAGTATTATGCTTTTAAGGTGTCAAAGAATAGAAAATATAAGAAGTTGTGACAAAATGTTGTATAACAGTGTGTAAGTGTATACATATTCCATCCAGAAGTGATGTGTAATCACCTGAGATACAAATTTTTATTTATTTTCTTGGTCAATTTCAAAGGGCACATCATTCATTTTAGTTAATTACTATATAATAATTCTCTTCCAAGTTCTTTCAATTATGATATTTGTAAGCTACACTCTCTGTTCTTGGTTGAATTGGATTTTCTATTTATATTCATTGTTGATAAAAAAAGATAGGGTTCTTCACTAGTTCTTTGTTTTTGCATTGTCCATGACTTTTGTGGAAAGGAGGTCTTTGACGACTAGTTCTGGTTCACTCTTTGGATTCTCATATTTTGACTTCATTGGTACAACCATGGTATTCACTCCCTAATAGGAAAAATCACTTGAGAAAATTTGATCTTATGAAGCATTTGGACTCCCAATCTAAAGAATCAAATCCATTGCTAAGTTTGTGGACAAGAATACTATTCACTCATAGCAGAACACAAATGGAATTGTTACCACACAATCTAGTACCAAGTGAAAAGCCTTCACAAGGCACTAAGACTAGTGGAACATCGGAAGATGTCACCATTGTCACCTAGACAACAAATTCCCTAATTTTAGTGGAGTAAAATCCAACAAAAGGGAGGCTTCCCTAGTAACCTCCAAGAATCCCTAGGAAAGAAACAATCAAGTATAGGCTCCCTTGGGTAGCTACTCAATATATACCACCAATAAAATAATATAGTCAAAGTAAGGATAAGGTGGTGAGTAAAATAAATTTATAGATTTTAAGATATAAGGATCTAGGTCAATCTAGGAAGTTTTCCAAGTCAAATTAAGGCTCAAGAGGATCCCCAAACACTACAAATGAAGGAAAATCTAAAGGTTGTTTTAAAACTTGGAAAAATATATTAAATTATAGAACGAAAAAAATCCATTACAATAACGAATAAATCACCTCTTTACAAGTAATAAACCAATGAAACAAGAGGGCTAAACCATGGACTAAATTAGAGTTTCATTAATCAACAAAATTGCAAATTTAAGAGGCATATAATAGCCCTAAAACCCCTAGATGGCTGTAATAATAAACAAGAAAAGTATTTTAGGGTTTTACAATGATTGTTAAGTCAACAATATGCATAAAAGTCAAAATGCCTAGGTTATTTATGGCTGAAAATGAAAATTCGTTGTAAAAAAACCCTAAATTAACCCTAAAATGGTAAAAATAAAGTAATTTTCAGAATTAAATAATTGAATGTTGGGAGAGTGATTAGTGCCTACTATATTTTTGGGCATATGGGATCAATTAAGAATTTCTTTGGAGAGAAGTGGGTGGATTTTTTAGGGTGATACCCAGAATTTGTTCATTACTAACCCTAGGAGAGCCTCCTAAAATATTAATGACTTTTCAAGGGAAGGTTCCTCACTAGTAAACTTATAAGAGCTTTGATAATAAGGGTTTGTTCAAGAATAATCCAAGAGAATGCTCAACCAACACTAGAGAAACAACACTACACTTAAATGCATTCATAAATAAAGCCACAATATGAAAAGAGACCACTTACTCATGAAATATTTCACCCATCAAAACCTTAGCAATGAATATCCATGTAGTAGAAAAGAATCCACAAGCACATCTTCTCCAAAAACTCTCTCTAACTAGCGATCCATGCCATTTTTCATAAGAGAGAATGTAGAAGTAGACATGTAGTGATGTATCTCTACAAGTAGAAATGATTTACAAGTGAGAAGTGCTTCTCTTATTTATATGAGAGATATAGAACCCTTCTTACACACTAGAAACCCTAAAAACATAAAATAATTCCTTTATCTCTCTCAATCCCTATAGATAATCCAACAACACATTAAAAAATACATGATACATGAGTGGACAAGTCACTAAGACCCCCAATAGTGCCTCCAAGATTAATTAAAGTAGCTCAAACACAAAATCATCCCTTATAAATGTGCTCTAGATCTCACATGTGTGGCACATGTGGCTTCATGAAGGGGACTACTCACTCCAAAGTGATATCTAAGGGCTCAAAAGTGAAACATTTCCATGAAAGGGTGCAATGTTTCATCCCCAAGAGGTGTTTCATGTCTCCAAGAGGAGCAATGTCTCATCAAAATGTTTAAACTCACTATCAAGAAGCCCAACATATCATCAAAGGTGCTCCATCATCATAAAGGTGCAAAGTCCCATCATCAAGGGGTATTATCATAATGGAAAAGGTGCCACATCCTCTCTCCAAGTGTAATAACCTAATGTAAAGGTCCAACATCCTCTAGAGAAGGTGGAATGCTTGCAATCAAATGGTGGGGACAGGATCCATAGAATTCTGGTAGTATCCCCTCAATATCATCCAAAGGATCTAAGTGCCAACCAAGCATGTGGCTATGTGTAATCCATCATCCAAGGAGGGGCTCATGTGGTCCAATGCACCATGAGAATTAGAAACAAGATACAACATTCAAACACAACATATAAAGTGAGTCATGTCAATGAAAAATCCATTAGATAGGTCTCATAAAGTATCCTCTTCAAAATTTACACTAGCTTACAATGTTATACAATTTGTCAAGTTTAAGTATGGGAGGAACATTATTACCCCCTACTAGGTGTGTCAGTACCACACATAAGAAGTATGTCCCAAGGAACCCATCAAGGAGTATGTGCAATGGTATTGGTATGGTATGAGGTTTACTTCATGGGTGGATTATCATTGACATGCAAAGCCATGTATGATAGTCATCCTCGTGAGTGCCTTTGTAGAGGGAGCACTTAGGAAATGAGGTACCCTTTCCTTAGAATTGTGTCTTTCCAAACTGCTATTTGTTTTTTTTTAATTACTTCAATTTTTTTTGGCTTTTTACTTGGATTTGCTAAGTCCTTTTGTTATGTATGCATTCATTGCATAGGACTTGGGGTGATGGCTTCTCAACGAGGGGATAGAAATCATGTTTCACTTCTTTATTAGTTTTTAATACTTCAATTTTCTTGTTTGTTTCTTTGCCTTGGATTTTGAATTAGGGATTTTGTTTTCTATATTTTTATAAAGTTGCATCAACCTTAAGCATTCAAGCCCCTTTTTCTCATGGGATTATGAAGCATGGACCTTTTATGGATACATGTAACAACCAACCCAGAAGAAAGGAAATTGGAGAAAGGAAAAATGGAATATGTTATTCATGGTAAGGGATATGGACACATTAGCCCCATTAAGGTCCCCCAATAGCACAAATTTTTCAAAGAGTGACAACACTTGACTAGGAGATGATGATGACCACCAAGGTGAAACAAGGAAAAAAAGTATAAATTCAAAGCATCGTGATTCATTATCCAATTCAACCCATGATCACCATTTTCATTCCCTAAACATTGACATTATCACTCAATATGAAGTATTCAACAATGTACCTCAGTGTGTAATGCACCATGTCATTTGATGTGAGTGAGTTGAGCATTTAATGGAAGTCATCTATGTGAAACTGTCTTTGGAGATTTTGGAATGTCATCGTTGGAACTGATGTTTGTAATTTAGATCATGGAGAAACAATATCCTCTAGTTACCCCTAGAGGTGAGGGGGTAACATATGGCTCCAACATGGGGACATGTGCTCACCATAGAGCACATACAAACATCAACAATATTTGGAACTCCAAGACCTACACTCTGCATCAAACCTAAAAATTCCTGCTACATTCTAACATAAGATCATTAGTAAAGATGGGAATTGGGGTACAATCCCCTTGGTAGTTGAAAGGTAAAAAATAAAGACAATAAAAAACTTAACATCAATTGCATTTCCTTTGTGTGTGTGTGAGAGAGAGACATGCACACACACACACACACACACACACACACACACACATGTGTGTGTGTGTGTGTGTGTGTGTGTTTGTGTCATAGACAAGACTAAATAAACATTACGACTAACTATAAATGTGTATGATCAATCAATAACTAAAACCAAGTAAATGAGAAAATACAATTAGGATGCAATACAAGAAACACACAAAACGACCTACAACTATCCTACCTAATGTTAGAGGACAACATAAGTGCTAGGTATAATCATAAAACTAATGATGCCATCCTAGCATCTCATCGAGGTAAACATTTCTACTCTTGTGCTTAGTTATGAACCAAAACAAGGATATATCAAGCATATAATGGTCATGAGTTGGTACAAATATTGCATCATTACTAAACATAGAATCCAACTCATGATCCAACTCATGAGGGCGGGAAAGAGAAACAAAATCATGCCAAGATTGGCATGTGCATAAACAAGCTTTCTCTATCCATCTTTGGATGGGGCTGGAATATGAAAATGATGATAAAACCCTTGTATCTCATAATATTGATCCACATACTTCAAGAGATAGCCACCTTGGATTTCATGTACAATGTCATTCCCCGATGCTTGATACAAAATCATAATAAATATGAAGAATACCTCATGGTTGCCTAAAAAGGATATGGATACAAAAATGAGGTGTTTATTTATATTTTGGAAAAACAAATTGCTCCCAACTTAGGGCTTGTTTCCCTTCTATATGTGGCTGGAAATCCTTACAACAAGCCATAAGTTGAAAACACTTTTTCCCCAAAGATATTTTAGAACCCAAAACATAATTCCCAGTTGTATCTCCAATGGCATATTGAGGAAAAAATGAAGAAAAATATGGTTGGATATTTCTACTACAAAATACTTGTTTCTCTGGGAGAATCACAGCCCCATAGAAATTATCTAATGTTATTTTGACACATCAATGTTCACCAAAATATGAGCATGGGGGTGGCTAAAATTCTCTTCATAAAATAAATCCAAGTTCTCAAGAGAAAATATATTATACCTGGTAGGATATGGTTGGAAGTTTCCATGAGAATATTGTAATACATCAGGCCTAGGTGGTTGAGGCAAATCTATGAAAATATATTTTTCACGTTGCCAAAAATATGTATCATTAATGTTCATATATGGTTGAAAGTGATCATGTGAATTTCCTAGAAATGATGGTTGTTCCAAAGGAAACACTCTAGAATCATAATCAACATCATAAATGGGATCCCCATCAAAATGAAAACAACTCATATCCCTTTTGTGCATCCCTATATGTAGAAAATCATTAATATTTTCACTTTTATTATCATGTTTTTATCCAATGAGAAACTGACCAAATCCAAGGGTTTTACTAAAAAATATTCACTTTCCAAGTCATCAGATATCCAAAGGATGCATCATATAAATCAAAAACTTGGAAAGGAGTACTAATTACCAAACCCTTGTCTTCGTGTGAAGGAGAGGCGAAAGCTTGAATGCCCTCTTCTCCATTAAATGGAAAAACAAATACCTTCTCAAACTCATTGTTTCTTGAGGGATTTCTTCAAATTCAATCTTCTCAAAATCAAAACAATAGAGATCATCAAATTCAAAATTTTGAGAAGATTCAAGGCTTACCAATTTCAAATCTTCATTAGGAAGGTTTCTCTCTTCAATCGGGTCTTCATCATGGAATTGATATTCACATTATATGCTTCATCCAAGTCTTCTTATTCAATGGATTCATATGGTCATTCAGGTTCTTCTTCATGTACTTGATGACTTTCCTCATGAATCTCTTCTTCAATTAAGTCCTCATCATTTTCAATAGGGTTAGAAAATAATTCTTCTTATTGAAGGGATACAAAAATATCGTGAAGAGTGTCTTCATACCTCTAAAAACTAGGACCCCAATGTTTGAGAAATTCTCTAATGAAAACTATGATAGAAGATATACTCTTTGGCTTGAAATATACTTCTTCTCTTGCTTCCAAAGAATAAGTAAATAATCTCATCAACGCATATTCATGTATTGCATTTATTTCTAAGGTGTATTTCAAATATTTCACAACATGAGAAATGGATAAAGAAGGATCACCATCAAATTTTGGACAATAATTTAACTAATCTTGGGGATAACCATTTAGGTACCCAAGGACACTCTTGACATCAACAACCTTATATACTTCAACAAATTTCCAAGGAGACATATTTGTTTACTTGACATAAAAATTGATATGAAGTTTGAAATTAGGAAATTATTTCTCATACAAAACATGTGTGTGGAGTCGCCAAGGTGAATCTCAAATTCCTACACAATGATTCTTGTTTCCCCTCAAAAGACATAGTCTTCAAAATGTTCATAGGGAAAATGGATTCTTCCCTCAATGGAGTCACCAGATGAGTATACTTAGATAAGGATTTAGTTTCTACTCATAAAAAATATTAACGCATAGACTTTGAATTATCCAAGGAGATAGACTCAATTCTCTCCAACAACGACACCAAAACACACAATCTAGCACCAAGTGTAAATCCTTCATAAGGCACTAAGACTGGTGGAACACCAAAATATGTCACCATTTTTACCTAGGTAAAAAATTCCCTCTTAGTGAAGGATTAAAATGCAACACAAGGGAGGCTTCCCTAGTAGCCTCCAAGGATCCCTAGGAAAGAAAAAATCAAGTATAGGTCCCCTCGAGTATCTATTCAATATACCACCAATGAAATAAGATAGTCAAAGTAAGAATAAGGTGCTCAGTAAAAGCAATTTCCATATTTGAAGATATGGGGATCTAGGTCAGTTTAAGAAGTTTTTCAAGTCAAATTAAGGATGAACAGGATACCCAAACACTACAAATGAAGGGAAAGCTAAAGGTTGTTGTCAAACTTGGAAAAATATATTAAATTACAAGAAGAAAACAAGTTATTACAACAACAAATAAATCATCCATTTACAAATAATAAACCAATGAGATAAGAGGGATAAACCATGGACTAAATTAGAGTTTCATTCATCAACAAAATAAAAAATTTAAGAGGAATATAACAACACTAAAAACCCTAGAGGTCCAACCCTAGATGGTTGTTGTAAGGCCTCATGGGACACCCACCGAGCGTGCATGCTCCTTTGGCAGATTTGGTGACGAACGAACAGAGAGAACAAGGAGGAAATGGTCAGTTGGGAAAACAAATATGTTTGGGTATGGGCAGAAGAACCTTGGGGAACAGTGGTGATGTGTGTGCCCAAGGGGCACATACCCTTCTTCCCTTATGACGAATGATGAAGAATTAAGTTGCGTTTGGGAAAGGGAAAGGAAACTTGGGAGAATGCCCAAGGATGGGTTGCGCTGATCCACAAAACGAATGGTTGATGGGCACGTAGGATTACATGGGTGCTCTGGGTCCACGAAGGGGCATGATGGTCGATTGAGTGTGATTATTCATGAAGGGGTGCGATGCACCGAAGAAATGGGACATTTCACACAAGTGACTCTTGTATTCCATATAAAGGTAAGGGAACACAACCAAACAAAGGTAAAAACAAGGAATAAAAGAGATGGAGCTCTAAGGGTGGGCGCACTAGAGGGGTGCATCTCAGGCTAAGACAAGGAGGAACAACAAAAGGGGAGTCTTGGTGTGATAAAATCACATTTATGAATAGTTCTGATATGTAAGGCATATTCGTGTGACTCTACCCATTTTTTTAACTGGGACAATAACACCATCCTATAAATCTTTCTCTTTGTATAAATAAATGAAGTGAGGTGTTAGGAACGATTTGTGCTTCCCACACTTTATATTTGTCTCTTGTGTTTCACATGTTTTGTGTTGTATGAAAGATTGACTAAGTGTTAAACTAAGTTAAAAAATGTCTAAGTATACATTTGAGTTTCAT
>JASDQU010735837.1:186669-201276 GCA_032191745.1 Picea mariana | reverse complement strand
GGTAAGGGATATGGACACATTAGCCCCATTAAGGTCCCCCAATAGCACAAATTTTTCAAAGAGTGACAACACTTGACTAGGAGATGATGATGACCACCAAGGTGAAACAAGGAAAAAAAGTATAAATTCAAAGCATCGTGATTCATTATCCAATTCAACCCATGATCACCATTTTAATTCCCTAAACATTGACATTATCACTCAATATGAAGTATTGAACAATGTACCTCAGTGTGTAATGCACCATGTCATTTGATGTGAGTGAGTTGAGCATTTAATGGAAGACATCTATGGGAAACTGTCTTTGGAGAGTTTGGAATGTCATTGTCGGAACTGATGTTTGTAATGTAGATCATGGAGAAACAATATCCTCTAGTTACCCCTAGAGGTTAGGGGGTAACATATGGCTCCAACATGGGGACATGTGCTCACCATAGAGAACATACAAACATCAATAAGATTTGGAACTCCAAGACCTACACTCTGCATCAAACCTAAAAATTCCTTCTACATTCTAACATAAGATCATTAGTAAAGATGGGCATGGGGGTACAATCCCCTTGGTAGTTGAAAGGTAAAAAATAAATACAATAAAAAACTTAACATCAATTGCATTTCTTTTGTGTGTGTGTGAGAGAGAGAGACATGCACACACACACACACACATGTGTGTGTGTGTGTGTGTGTTTCTGTCATAGACAAGACTAAATCAACATTACGACTAACTATAAATGTGTATGATCAATCAATAACTAAAAACAAGTAAATGAGAAAATACAATTAGGATGCAATACAAGAAACACACAAAACAACCTACAACTATCCTACCTAGTGTTAGAGGACAACATAAGTGCTAGGTATAATCATAAAACTAATGAAGCCATCCTAGCATCTCATTGAGGTAAACATTTCTACTCTTGTGATTAGTTATAAACCAAAACAAGGATATATCTAGCATATAATGGTCATGAGTTGGTACAAATATTGCATCATTACTAAACATAGAATCCAACTCATGATCCAACTCATGAGGGTGGGAAAGAGAAACAAAATCATGCCAAGATTGGCATGTGCATAAACAAGCTTGCTCTATCCATCTTTGGATGGGGCTGTAATATGAAAATGATGATGAAACCCTTGCATCTCATAATATTGA
The DNA here is from genome assembly GCA_032191745.1 of Picea mariana. Taxonomy (NCBI): domain Eukaryota; kingdom Viridiplantae; phylum Streptophyta; class Pinopsida; order Pinales; family Pinaceae; genus Picea; species Picea mariana. The sequence continues at coordinate 200,120 of JASDQU010735837.1, read as the reverse complement.
TCCACATACTTCAAGAGATAGCCACCTTGGATTTCATGTACAATGTCATTCCCCGATGCTTGATAAAAAATCATAATAAATATGAAGAATACCTCATGGTTGCCTGAAAAGGATATGGATACAAAAATGAGGTGTTTGTTTAGATTTTGGAAAAACAAATTGCTCCCAACTTAGGGCTTGTTTCCCTTCTATATGTGGCTAGAAATCCTTACAACAAACCATAAGTTGAAAACACTTTTTACCCAAAGATATTTTAGAACCCAAAACATAATTCCCAGTTGTATCTCCAATGACATATTGAGGGCAAAATGCAGAAAATATGGTTGGATATTTCTACTACAAAATACTTGTTTCTCTGGGAGAATCACAGCCCCATAGAAATTATCTAATGTTATTTTTGACACATCAATGTTCACCAAAATACGAGCATGGGGGTGGCTAAAATCCTCTTCATAAAATAAATCCAAGTTCTCAAGAGAAAATGTATTATACCTAGTAGGATATGGTTGGAAGTTTCCATGAGAATACTGCAATACATCAGGCCTAGGTGGTTGAGACAAATCTATGAAAATATGTTTTTCACGTTGCCAAAAATATGTATCATTAATGTTCATATATGGTTGAAAGTGATCATGCGAATTTCCTAGAAATGATGGTTGTTCCAAAGGAAACACTATAGAATCATAATCAACATCATAAATGGGATCCCCATCAAAATGAAAACAACTCATATCCCTTTTGTGCATCCCTATATGTAGAAAATCATTAATATTTTCACTTTTATTATCATGTTCTTTATCCAATGAGAAACTGACCAAATCCAAGGGTTTTACTAAAAACTATTCACTTTCCAAGTCATCAAATATATAGAGGATGCATCATATAAATCAAAAACTTGGAAAGGAGTACTAATTACCAAAACCTTGTCTTCGTGTGAAGGAGAGGCGAAATCTTGAATACCCTCTTCTCCATTAAATGGAAAAACAAATACCTTCTCAAACTCATTGTTTCTTGAGGGATTTTCTTCAAATTCAATCTTCTCAAAATCATAACAATATAGATCATCAAATTCAAAATTTTGAGAAGATTCAAGGCTTACCGATTTCAAATCTTCATTAGGAAGGATTCTCTCTTCAATCAGGTCTTCATCATGGACTTGATATTCACATGATATGCTTCATCCAAGTCTTCTTATTCAATGGACTCATATGGTCATTCATGTTCTTCTTCATGTACTTGATGACTTTCCTCATGAATCTTTTCTTCAATTAAGTCCTCATCATTTCCAATAGGGTTAGAAAATAATTCTTCTTATTGAAGGGATACAAAAATATCATGAAGAGTGTCTTCATACCTCTAAAAACTAGGACCCCAATGCCTGATAAATTCTCTAATGAAAACTATGATAGAAGATATACTCTTGGTCTTGAAATATACAACCCAAACTTCTTCTCTTGCTTCCAAAGAATAAGTAAATAATCTCATCAACGCATATTCATGTATTGCATTTATTTCTAAGGTGTATTTCAAATATTTCATGACATGAGAAATGGATAAAGAAGGATCACCATCAAATTTTGGACAATAATTTAACCAATCTTGGGGATAACCATTTAGGTACCCAAGGACACTCTTGACATCAAAAACCTTATATACTTCAACAAATTTCCAAGGAGACATATTTGTTTACTTGACATAAAATCTGATATGAAGTTTGAAATTAGGAAATTATTTCTCATACAAAACATGTGTGTGGAGTCGCCAAGGTGAATCTCAAATTCCTACATAATGATGCTTGTTTCCCCTCAAAAGACATAGTCTTCAAAATGTTCATAGGAAAAAGGGATTCTTCCCTCAATGGAGTCACCGGATGAGTATACTTAGATAAGGCTTTAGTTTCTACTCATAAAAAATATTGAAGCATGGACTTTGGATTATCCAAGGATATAGACTCAATTCTCTCCAACAACGATGCCAAAACACACAGTCTAGAACCAAGTGTAAATCCTTCATAAGGCACTAAGACTGGTGGAACACCGAAATATTTCACCATTTTCACCTAGGCAAAAAATTCCCTCTTTTTAGTGAAGGATTAAAATCCAACACAAGGGAGGCTTCCCTAGTAGCCTCCAAGGATCCCACCAATGAAATAAGATAGTCAAAGTAAGAATATGGTGCTCAGTAAAAACAATTTCCATATTTGAAGATATGGGGATCTAGGTCAATTTAAGAAGTTTTTCAAGTCAAATTAAGGCTGAACAGGATCCCCAAACACTACAAATGAAGGAAAAGCTAAAGGTTGTTGTCAAACTTGGAAAAATATATTAAATTACAACAACAAAACAAGTTATTACAACAACAAATAAATCATCCATTTACAAATAATAAACCAATGAGATAAGAGGGATAAACCATGGACTAAATTAGAGTTTCATTCATCAACAAAATAAAAAATTTAAGAGGAATATAGCAACACTAAAAACCCTAGAGTTCCAACCCTAGATGGTTGTTGTAAGGCCTCATGGGACACCCACTGAGCGTGCATGCTCCTTTGGCAGATTTGGTGACGGACGAACATCGAGAACAAGGAGAAAATGGTCGGTTGGGAAAAAAAATATGTTTGGGTATGGGTAGAAGAACTTTGGGGAACGGTGGTGATGTGCATGCCCAAGGGGGCACATACCCTTCTTCCCTTATGACGAACGATGAAGAATTAAGTTGTGTTTGGTAAAGGGAAATGAAACTTGGGAGAACGCACAAGGATGGGATGCACTGGTCCATGAAATGAATGGTTGATGGGAACGTAGGATTACATGGGCTCCCTGGGTCCACGAAGGGGCATGACGGTCGATTGAGTGTGATGATTCGTGAAGGGGTGTTATGCACTGAAGAAATGGGACATTTCTCACAAGTGACTCTTGGATTCCATATAAAGGTAAGGGAACACAACCAAACAAAGGTAAAAACAAGGAATAAAAGAGATGGAGCTCTAAGGTTCGGTGCACTAGAGGGGTGCATCTCAGGCTAAGGCAAGGAGGAACAACAAAAGGGGAGTCTTGGTGTGATAAAATCACATTTCTGAATAGTTCTGATATGTAAGGCATATTCGTGTGACTCTACCCATTTTTGTAACTGGGACAATAACACCATCCTATAAATCTTTCTCTTTGTATAAATAAATGAAGTCAGGTGTTAGGAACAATTTGTGCTTCCCACACTTTATATTTGTCTCTTGTGTTTCACATGTTTTGTATTGTATGAAAAATTGACTAAGTGTTAAACTAAGTTAACAAATGTCTAAGTATACATCTGAGTTGCATAGAGTAAGGATGTGACTCACCTGTAGCCTAGAAAAAAATATGGGTATGCTCTAGGTGAATAGGCATAGTCCGGGTGAAGTATCCTTGGTTGAGTCAAGATACCAAGGGATAAACGCCATGTTGCCACACATCAATGCGATGACAAGGTTGGACTTGGGCATGACTCTTGAGGGTGTGATAGATGGTATCAAAGTGGTTTCTCAACAAAGGATTTTGCATCAACAAAGTTCACAATATGGAAAACTTCACACAATCCATAAGTCAGGTGAACCAAGGTGGTGAGTATTGTTATCGGACAAATCGGTTAGTGCGGAGACAAACTAATCTCCCTAACTTCTACAGGAAGATAAAACAAAATAAGACAGAATACAAACTTCACCTTAGACTTCATTGTCATATAAACTAGTTCACATGGGGACGAGTGACATACCTTTTAAATGATGCTTGATCCTTGCTAGTGTCGTCCTTGTCGCTCCATCTTTGGATCTGTGGGATGGTGAACCTGTTTAAGAAGAACAAACCAACAAAGAGAGAGAAAATGGATGCATACATTCCAATGGATTCTATGTATAAGATCAAGGAGTTATACAATAAAATCCAAGACACCTTTATAGGGAAGAAATGTATTGCTGCATTATATTAAAATGGAAAGTGGAGAATACAACCCATGCCTTGATGTTGTAAGGTCCCTTTCAATGGCTCTTTTATCCAACACACACACCTTTTCTCCAATGCATTTGATGAAGAAGATCAACCATCTGACTTAGAGAGCTAAAGCAAAGCTACCTCTATAACAAAACTCTTCATGCATATGCAAACCTTAGACTTTTCAAGCTTATCCTTTTCCATGAGAGATCCCTGTTTATATAGGGTGAAAGAGGGATGGATGAGGAGATTAGGATGATCCCACTAAATCAGATAAGCAAGTAAGATCCAAACCAATCAGAGGCCACCTCATCTTCTATAAGATTCCCTTCTATAACATTCGTGAATTTTGGATTTTTCCTTGCTTAAGCATCGTCACACCTTATGCACAGGTAGCCAATGACGATGCCATAGTCTAGATTTTGTGCAACATGCGACGATCAGGCATCGTTTCACCCCAAGCATAGATCAGGGTGCAACGATCTTCATTGTCATAGTTTTTTAGGGAGGAAAAGTAAACCAATTTTATCATGGAGAAAGTCTCTTTTAATGTTTTCAGGGAACATGTTAGTGAGTTAAGCACATGTCGTCAGTTGATCACTGGGGTGACCAAAATAATGTGTAACATAATCCCCCCCAAAGTTTGAAGCTGGAACCTGCGATAGCTGAAATACTTTGTAGAATGTGTGTATCGAAAACAAGGAGCGCATTGATCAGGAACCTGCAAACAATCAAGCATCTGCATAATAATATACCATCTTCTGAGGTAGGCATTCCCATACTCAGACTACAAGTGACTCTAATCATAAGTTTTAAGTGAGTCATGGCCACTAAACATACACTATGGATCCATGTCATCATCATTCGGCATAGCCACGAGAAATACACTGTGGATATAAGCTCTTAAAGAATTCAAATTCGGACATAGCCACGAGATGTACACAATGGATGTATGTGTCATTACAAACTTATGAATACTCTGTCACAACCTAGAATGATATGATGAGATCCAAGGTCTTCATTTCCATCGTCTCTAAGTACAAATCTATCCATGTGATTACAAGTGTCGAAGTCGAACATGGTAGAAACCACTTGATTACCGATCATTAATGAAAAATGTTAACAAGTGAGAAGGAAATCACCATTGATGTCAATGACTCCCAAGGTACTCTTAGTACAATCCAACTAATGCGAATGCATGATTTGAATTCGAACACTTGATGGAGTCTTCTAATCAGGGGCCAATGATATGAACCCACTATTGGAAGCGAAGATACTTGCCATTGAGGCATGCAGGCTCCAAGGTACTCTGTGATTTATAAGTCCTATTCCTAGATAATGAGTTGAAGTTGACATGAAAAGACTTGTCATAGGAGGGCCTTAATGTATCCCCCATCAATGAAATGAAATATGTAACATATTTTAAGTAGATCAGAGTATGAAGTGATTCAGAACTGACTTAGGGAAGGCTGACATGACAAAAAATTTAGAACTGCAGATGGATGAGTCGATAGAAGGCTAGTTTAGGTTGGATTTATTTTGGACATATGAACGACACGAAAATTGTCTTGGCAACATTGACTCAAGGAGGACGCAACATATGAACTTGTGGATGGTAAAACGAGAGACAAATGGATTTCCTAAGATGGATATAGTGATGAAGGGGGGTGTCATGTTCAAGAGTGAGTTTACTGCCACTAACAAAGATACAAAGACACATTTATTTCCCAATTTCCCCCCACCATTTTTGGTGAGTACCTCTTTATTTTTACGCAAGCTGGAGGAGGATAACATATGCTTGTAATTTAATCTCATCATTTGGATGAGTACCTCATATTATGTTTAAATAACTCTAATAAGGAGTGATTCAATCCCATATGGGCCTTTTGATGTTTGTTTTATGAGTCCAAAGAAATAAAACTCAAGGGTTTTTCATGTTTAGAGGGTCAAAAAAACACTTAAAGAGAACTCCATAATGTCCTTTTTCGTAAGTTAGTTTGAAGATACCGAAAAAAGAGATAACCTATCTCTCATCAGACACTTTCTTCAAATAGGTTTACGAGCGTGAAAAGAACAAGGTCACTCGACTATCTTTTTTGTGTTTAGGGAGCTTGAAAAGAGATTACAGGGTGTTCAAAAAAATGACAAAAGGTTACTCGATTTCATTCTCATGGTTTCACGAGCGTGAGAAAGAATTAAGATTGTGCTCAGAGTTTTTCCTAAAAAACCCTAGAAGCATTTGTACACACAAAAACAATTAAAAAGGGTGGACCCTTTTCAAACATCTCATCCTTAGACCTTTCACTATATAATATAAAACACTTTGCAAATTTGGTTAGAATTTAGGGCATAGGTAAAATATGTAAAATACTTTAATTTGTAATAAAAAATGGTAAAAAGTAATAAAATAGGTCAAAACAACCCATTTACCATTTCATTTTGCAATTTCACCCAAATAGTGCCCAAAACCTTTTTTTCACCCAAATTTCAAACGTCGATTCTAGAGCGCATGGTGGATCATTTCGCAAACCCCTTCCATCAAAAAGGTAATGTTCCGCCTCTTTATCTTTTCATGGTTTAGAATTTCATTTTTATTGGTTTAATATTGATTTTGGGTTGATTTTTTGGGGGTACCTACGCTTTGAGATCGTCGCAAGCCCATAGTATCGTGAACTGCGATGATCTCAAATCACCACAGGGGAATCAAAGACAGGGTGCGACGACGTCACTCTACATGAAAGAAAAGCCCTGCGGCGGCAACAACTCAATTTTTGAGAAGATAAAATGAGTTAGGAAAACTTCCAAGAATTGATTTTTTATGACTCTAATCATCTTTTGATGTTACTTGGCAGGTTTTCCTTAGTCACAATTCTCGAGTGGAGGGAACGTGAGCATGAAGAAGAATAATATTTTTTTGAGAATGACCTGAGCACAGTCATGGAACTCAGGGAGTGTGGATTACTCAAGTTCTTCAAAATTCAGGGCATGAGAGCCCAACTGAGATTGTTGGAGTATCTAGTCCACATGTGGGATGTAAATGAACAAGCCTTTCACATGGGTGTGTATGCACTCACCTTAGATATAGATGACATTTATTTTCTGACATGATTATCTCATCGAGGCTCTCAGGTATAACTCTCGAGAAGAAGGGGTAGGGGATAACCCATGGATTAATATGTTGCACACCATTGCGTGCCAGGTACAAAAAACATAGTGGCAAGGTTTCCATTAGAGATGTTTAGGATTTACCATTTCAAACCATCCTTTATACCATTACTTGGATGGTAGGGAGTGCGAATCCCCACATGGCTTTGCAAATCCACTTTTAGTATGCCATAGAGTGCATGGAGCCCAGAGTCTTCAACTGGTGTGAGGGTGTCTTAAAGAACATGAAAAATCAACTGACAAAGTGTCGAAATGGTCGGTTGAAACAGTTTGGTTGCGTGTCCATTTTGGTGTCCTTCTTCTTGGAGAGGGTCTCCGTCTTACGTCTACAGGTAGAGTGGGGCATACCTGCTCCATAAGATCCACAGATGAAAATATGGGTGGACTTGATGGCTCATCACGGTGGCGTGGCTATCATCAAGTATGACGAAGTTTTCTTCCAATGGCTAAGAAATCAACTAATCATGGTGGAGGAATATGTGTACACCGGGATAGAATTCCATGGGGATCCTGAATTAGCTCTTCCTGAGGGATCTCAGTGGGGAGACATAGGTAAGAAGGAAATTTTAATTATATGATGTTTTTGATATTTTAAATATATAAAATGTTTTTTGTCATTTACCCAAGGATAATCAAGTGCTCTCAATAATGTAGATGTGGCACCCTATCGTCCTTCGAGATCATCTCCCATTCAGAGGTGAGGAGAGGCAGGTGTTATGGACGATCGATGAGTTCTTTCCGAGGATATCGAGCAGAAGTTAGAGGGATTAACCATGCATATCCATGATATCACGGTGGATGAGCTTCCTCGTCACTACCAACTCCATACAGTTGGCGTATTGGCATCTATTGGTCAACGGCTCCATAGAGTGGCGCGGGAAGTTGTTTGTTACAACGAACAACATCCTTGACGCTTTTGTACATGAATCCATGAGCTTAATTATTTTGATATTTTGGTCCTTGAACAAACACTTTTTGTAACTTTTATTGTATTAATATAAAGTTCCTACCGACTTACTTGTCTTTTTAAAATGTGTGTTTGGATTTATAAATGTCTCAAATGTTTGTCTAACACATAATTAGCCAATGCATATGTCAATGTGTTTATACATCTAGGAATATGTTGATATTCTATATAATCAAAATGTCTTTTCAAGAGGTGAATTCTTAAGTATACTCATAACAATGTAGGACTTAGGATGGAATAAATATTACTCAATTGCAGCACTACTAACTATGAATCAATTCGTACAGTAAGATGACAGATTCCAAATGAAATGGCATCAGTTAATGATTTGATAATTGCATTTTATTTCGCTATATTATTAGTTGCACGACCAAGGCAAACACCGTGTAGATTGGTCAACTCATCCGTAGGTGCATATATTTCCCATGCAACAGACACTATCTTTTGAGTACTACGACTAGCACCATCAATAAAGTCAATATAGGGTAGAGAAGACACCGACATCTGGAAACCAAGAACAATGCAAGGTAAGCATCTAAAAGGAAGAACAAAAATGAAAAATCACACTAGAGTATAATACACTAAAAATACACAACACTCATGCAAAAATATTTTAAGCATAGTACTTCTTTAAGTAAATCCTATTTTTGGGTTTACTCAAAGGAATTCCATCATAATCTACCAGCTCATAAGCCCCTTTGTCTAGCACTCGCTACATGATATATGGGCCACGCCACATGGGCTCGAATTTACCAACCCCTAATAAGTCACGATCATGTTCGTAAAGGATAACCAAATCACCCTCAGAAAAAACACGTGGTTTGACATGCTTGTCATATTGAGCTTTGACACGCTTCTTCTAAGTTTCAATGACTAAGGAAGCATGATGACGAGTCTTGTCTAATTGCATCAAATACAAGATACAATCCTCTTCAGCTGAGGTGTTAGGGAGAAGTTTGACAACTAGTTTCAAAGATGGGATTTCACATTCAATCGGAAGAATAAATTCAATACCATATACTACCGGAAAGGTGTGAACCCTATGGAAGATTTAACAGATGTCTGATAGGCCCAAAATGATGAAAAGAGCATCCTGTTCCACCTTTACTTGTGAATTCCTATCATTCGTCGAAGCATAGTAGTAAGAACTTTGTTAATTTCTTCAACCTGGCCATTGGCCTGTGGACAGTAAGCTATTGAGTTTTCATGTTGAAGGCCCAACTTCTCGGTAAGTTCAGGCATCATGAAATTGCAAAAATTACTACCATGGTCAGTGACGATGTCTTGAGGGACACAAAATCTAGTAACGATATGATTGAATATGAATAATGTTGTATTTTTCCTGGTGTTATCAAATGTAGGCATCGCCTTGACCCATTTAGTGAAATAATCCATGACTATGATGATGTATCCATGCCCCTTGACTGAGTGAGGGTTACATGTCATGAAGTCAATGCCCCATTTAGAAAATGGACCAATGGAAAATACAAGGTAAAGAGGAGAAGGATGAGATCGTATCTTATTTTTATACGTTTGACAAGCGTGGCATTTCTGGATGACAGTAATGAAATCTTTAAACAATGAAGGCCAGAAGTAACCAGCTCGTAAGATATTTTGGGTAGTGGCATACCTAGACATATGACCATCACATTCTTTGGAATGACAGTAATTCAAAGCTTTCTCAACTTCATAATAGGTTAGACATCGTCGAAATATGGAATCAATACAATGACGGTAAAGGGTATCACCAAGGATAATGTATTGACGAGTTTGATACCAAATATGACGACAATTCATGCTAGAAAGATCGGGCCAGAATGTTTGGGTTTGGAGATAAATGATAATGTCTCCATACCATATGTCGTTCGAACTGATCAGAAAGAGAGACTCATCGGGAAAGGAATCCCCTGCCATAGTTTTTGTCTCAGTAGAGGGAAGGTCACATATCAATTTGGCAAAAACCAAAGATCTTTGATTTGGCACACTCAAATTCCAAATCAAACTCCTCAAGAATGACTATCCATTTGGAGTATTTCCCCCCAGAAATTGTCGAGTATGGATGTGTTGCAATAAAAAATGACTGTGGTTTTGCGTAATAATATATAATGATGAAAACGTTGAACAACTTGAAAATCTACCAAGGCCAGTTTCTACACATGCAAATATTTGGTTTTGGTGGTCGTGAGACTCCAACTCAAATAGTATATGACATGTTCACCATGCGAACCATCCTCTTGGACTAGAACCATATCGATGGTAGAGACTGAAGTAGCTAAGTATAAGAAATAATATCGACTATAATCGGGTGGAAATAAGAGTGGGGTATGGGTTAAGGCAAGTTTCAAAGCTTCAAAGGATTTGTTGGCAGTGTTTTCCCATACAAAATTGTGACCCTTTTTAAGAAGTCAAGTAAAACCTTTCATTAATTCAACATAGTTGGGGAAGAATCGACGTAAAAGTTTTTCCTTCCCTTCAAAACTTTGGAGTTGGCGTAATGTAGAAGGAGGAGGCAGATTGAGAATAGCTTCAACCTTCAGAGGGTCTACCCTAATCCCATGTGTGGAAACAATAAAACCAAGGAGTCATCCAGACTCCACACAAAAAATGCATTTATGTGGATTCAATCGTATGGGATAATAGCGACAACATAGGAAAATGGCCCGTAAATGTGTCAGGTGATCTTGACAACGCAGAAAATGCGCTGATAAATCATCTAGATAAGGTTGTACAATGTGTTTAATATCATGAAAAGCATAAGACATAGAGCGTTGAAAATTCACACCAACATTCTTGAGAACAAAAGGTAGTTTCCAGTATGCAAAGGTTCCCTAAGGGTAGATAAAAGCAGTCTTGTGTTGATCCATAGGTAAAATATTGATTTGATTATAGCCGGAGAAACCATCCATCAAGGAGAAGATTTCACTCTCGGCACAGTCGTCAACGATCTGGTCAACAAAATGGGTAGGGTAATTATCTCTATAATCAACACAAACATGGATCGTGCATTGTTTCTTCGTAACTAGAACAATATTAGATACTCAATCAGTCAAATCCATAGGATAGACAAAACCGGCTTTAAGAAGTTTTTCAACTTCGATTTTAATAGCAACAACATTGCGTGGATGTACTGGGAGAAGTCTTGGTCGAATGAATTTAGAATATGGGTAAGTATTAATCTCATGTACAATAATATATGGATTGATTCCAGGCATCACTTCGTAAATCCATACAAAAAACTCACTAAATTCTTGGAAAGGAGCTTTGTAAATTCATATCTCATCAACAGAACATTATGCACTGATGTGAACATTTTCCATGACTCTGGGTTTAATCGAAATATATAGAGGGATGGTGGGTGAAATGTTACCCAAGTTCCCTTCATACAAAACATTGTGTATTGGTTCAAGAACAGGGTAAATAGTAACAATAGTAGATGGATTTGAATTCCATTGGTAACTCTCTATGGTCTTGGGTTCCAGGAAGAGAATAGAACAATGATGCCCATTGTACCATGGGGTATCTTCCATAGACATGATTGTCATGATCATCTCATCGATGCAAAAAACTATATGAAAAGGATCCGGAGACGAGTCTAAGAGAGAATGAGGAGAAGGAGTTGTTGATTGAATAGCTTGATAAGCCAATTCTACCAGACTTAAAGGCATTATGTCGGCGTAATGAAGACAATCGTCAGAGCTAGGTACTATCCAAGGGTCATAAGACTAAGGGATTTCACCAACAGTAGTTGATATCATGTTAATCGAGGTGAAAAACGGAGTAGGGATATCGGGTGGTGGAATGGGGAATGTACCCCCACCGACATTCTCATTTTAAGAGACCCACACCGACATTCTCATAACCAGGAGGTGTTTTCACAATGAAAGGAACATTACTAGTATGTGAATCAGAATTAAAGAAGGCGAGTTAATCAAGAGTAACAACTTTTCCTTATTGAGGGAAACGTATCACATGAAAAAGAGTAGAAACAACTGCACGCATGGAATCAATCCACCTACGACCAAGTACAAGGTTGTAATCGAGAGGTGTATCAAAGACCTCAACATCAACAGTAATCGTTGTTCCTTCTAACGTAATAGACAACGAAGGAAGAAAAACATACGGTTTAAATCCTATACCATTAAATGATTTTAGAGTATTGTGTGACTCGGTAAGGGAAGGAGAGCCAATGGATTTCCAACAAGTGATGGACATGACACAAGTTGAGGCTCCTTCATCAATAACGGTTCGACAAATATTCTTATTTTCCACAATAACTTGTATCTGAAACACTAATTGAGGAGGAAGACTTGGAATATGATCTTCCAAGTAAAATATTATCAAGTTCATATCAGTAGGATAAATTCCACCAATAGCCTTTAACAATGCCTTCCATTGCGTAGGACAACTTTGAAGGACTTCGAGATCCGACATCAAAGAAGGTGTCTACACAAGATCTTCTACAATACTATAGTTTTGAGCAGCACCTACATGAGGATTAAACAATGACTTATGAACAACGCCCTTAGGAGGAGGGCGAAGAACTATATCTAGACTCATTCGTTTGAGATGAAGAGGACTGTTGGGAGGTGAATTTGATGGAGGAGGTTGAGCCAATGGAGATGGTGAATCATCAACTTTCTCTTTCGAAGGAGAATAATCTTTGGCTTGAGTAGCGACTACAACTTCATTCTTCTTGGAGTCACCAGTACACATAAGTACATAATATGTGGTAGAGGGAGAAGGTTGTTCATGAATGACTAATTGGGCCTACTACTAAGAAGGAAAAGGTTGTGACAAAACGACGGGTGTAGGAGGTGCCCCGGTCCCTAGCAGGAACTTAGTAACTTCAACACGTCGTGGACAATATTTTGTGTAATCATCCTCACCACAAATAAGACAAGGATAACTAGGTTTGCGCTTTTCTTTGTCATCAACAAACTGATTCTTGGGTTTATCGGATTGTTGATTATTATTTTTGTCCTCCTTATTCTTTCCCTTCCATTTTTTTTTATTTTGATTTTTACTGGCAAGTGTAGATTGAACCGAATTAACCTCAGAGGTTTTACTGAGAGAAGGAGTTGGAGGAGGAGTATTTTTTACATTAGTAGTAGTAGACTTGGGATTGGAATGAATGGCTTGTTTAGACCGAGTCTCGACGTGAAAATTTCCAATCATGCCATCAGAAGCATGAGAATCTACTGGAGGTGTTGGGGTTGGATTTGTAGATGGGCGAGGAGCATCAAGGATCAATCATACATTGTGCCCATTTGTGAATAAATGAGATCCAAGTATTGATCATGACTAATCGCCTGCTCTTTAGTGACGAGACCACCCATGGAAACATCGTAGGCTAT
>JASDQU010735837.1:137239-184956 GCA_032191745.1 Picea mariana | reverse complement strand
CAATACTTTAGAACTAGGGAAAGAGTAGTATTCTGTCACGGTTTGTTCCAGATCCAGGTGGATCTGTGGAGATTGGTCTGTGTCCGCACTCACGAATTTATCCTTGAACACAAATGTATTTCCCAACCTGGATATAGTGATGAAGGGGGGTGTCATGCTCAAGAGTGACTTTACTGCCACTAACAAAGATACAAAGACACATTTATTTCCCAATTTTTCCCCACCATTTCTGGCGAGTACCTCTTTATTTTTACGCAAGATGGAGGAGGATAACATATGCTTGTAATGTAATCTCATCCTTTGGAAGAGTCCCTCAGATTATGTTTAACGAACCCTAAGAAGGAGTGATTCAATCCCATATGGGCCTTTTGATGTTTGTTTTACGAGTCCAAAGAAATAAAACTCAAGGGTTTTTCATGTTTAGAGGGTCAGAAAAACACTTAAAGAGAACTCCATAATGTCCTTTTTCGTAAGTTAGTTTGACGAGACCAAAAAAAGAGATAACCTATCTCTCATCAGACGTTTTCTTCAAATAGGTTTACGAGTGTGAAAAGAACAAGGTCACTTGACTATCTTTTTTGTGTTTAGGGAGCTTGAAAAGAGATTAACGGGTACTCCATAGTATTCATTTTTCGTTTTACCAATGCGAATTCAAAAAAATGACAAAAGGTTACTCGATTTCATTCTCATGGTTTCACGAGCGTGAGAAAGAATTAAGATTGTGCTCATAGTTTTTCTTAAAAAATCCTAAAATCATTTGTACACACAAAAACAATAAAAAAGGGTGGACCCTTTTCAAACGTCTCGTCCTTAGACCTTTCAATATATAATAGAAAACACTTTGCAAATTTGGTTAGACTTTAGGGCATAGATAAAATATGTAAAATACTTTAATTTGCAATAAAAAATGGTAAAAAGTAATAAAATAGCTCAAAACAACCCATTTACCATTTCATTTTGCAATTTCACCCAAATAGTGCCCAAAACCTCCTTTTTCACCCAAATTTCAAACGTCGATTCCAGAGCACATGGTGGATCATTTCACAAACCACTTCCATCAAAAAGGTAAGGTCCCGCCTCCTTATCTTTTCATGGTTTACAATTTCATTTTTATTGGTTTAATATTGATTTTGGGTCGATTTTTTGGGGGTACCTATGCTTTGAGATTGTCGCAGGCCCACAGTATCGTGAACTGCGATGATCTCAAATCACCATAGGGGAATTAAATATAGGGTGCGATGACGTCGCTCTACGTGAAAGAAAAGCCCTACGACGACAACAACTCAATTTTTGAGAAGATAAAATGAGTTAGGAAAACTTCCAAGAATTGATTTTTTATGACTCTAATCATCTTTTGATGTTACTTGGCAGGTTTTCCTCAGTCACAATTCCCGAGTGGAGAGAACGTGAGCATGAGGAAAAATAATATTTTTCTGAGAATGACCTAAGCACAGTCATGGAACTCCGGGAGTGTGGATTACTCAATTTCTTCAAAATTCAGGGCATGAGAGCCCAAATGAGATTGTTGGAGTATCTAGTCCACATGTGGGATTTAAATGAACAAGCCTTTCACATGGGTGTGCATGCACTCACCTTGGATATAGATGACATTTAATTTCTGACGCGATTATCTAACCGAGGCTCTCGGGTATCACTCTCGAGAATCAGGGGTAGGGGATAACCCATGAATTAATACATTGCACACCATTGTGTGCCAGGTACGAAAAACATAGTGGCAAGGTTTCCATTAGAGATGTTCGGGATTTACCATTTCAAACCATCCTTTATACCATTACTCGGATGGTAGGGAGTGCGACTCTCCACATGGCTTTTCAAATCCACTTCCAATATGACATAGAGTGCATGGAGCCCAGAGTCTTCAACTGGTGTGAGGGTGTCTTAAAGAACATGAAAAAGCAACTGACAAAGTGTCAAAATGGTCGGTTGAGACATTTTGGTTGTGTGTCCATTTTGGTCTCCTTCTTCTTGGAGAGTGTCCCCGTCTTATGTCTACAAGTGGAGTGGGGCATACCCGCTCCATAAGATCCACATATGAAAATATGGGTGGACTTGATGGCTCATCACGATGGCATGGCTATCGTCAAGTATGGCGAAGTTTTCTTCCAATGGCTGAGAAATCAGCTAATCATGGTGGAGGAATATATGTACGTCGGGACAGAATTTCGTGGGGATCTTGAATTATCTCTTCCTGAGGGATCTCAGTGGGGAGACATAGGTAAGAAGGAAATTTTAATTATATGATGTTTTTGATATTTTAAATATATAAAATGTTTTTTGTCATTTACCCAAGGATAATAAAGTGCTCTCAATAATGCAGATGTGGCACCCTATCGTCCTTCGAGATCATCTCCCATTCAGAGGCGAGGAGAGGCAGGTGTTGTGGCCATTCAAGGATTTCTTACCGAGGATATCGAGGAGATCGAGCAGAAGTTAGAGGGATTAACCATGCATATCCATGATATCACGGTGGATGAACTTCCTCGTCACTACCAACACCATACAGTTGGCGTATTGGCATCTATTGGTCGACTGATCCATAGAGTGGCACGGGAAGTTGCTTGTTACAATGAGAAACATCCTTGATGCTTTTGTACATGAATCCATGAGCTTAATTATTTTGATATTTTGGTCCTTGAACAAAAACTTTTTGTAACTTTTATCGTATTAATATAAAGTTCCTACCGACTTACTTGTCTTTTTAAAATGTGTGTTTGGATTTATAAATGTCTCAAATGTCTAACACATAATTAGCCAATGCATATGTCAATGTGTTTATACATATAGGAATATGTTGATATTTGATATAATCAAAATGTCTTTCCAAGAGGCGAATTCTTAAGTATACTCGTAACAATGTAGGACTTAGGATGGAATAAATATTACTTAATTGGAGAACTACTAACTGTGAATCAATTCATACAGTAAGATGATAGATTCCAAATGAAATGGCATCAATTAATAATTCTATAATCACATTGTATTCCTCGATATTATTAGTTTCACGACCAAGGCAAACACCCTGTAGACTGGTCAACTCATCCGTAGGTGCATAGATTTCCCATGCAAAAAACACTAGCTTTTGAGTACTATGACTAGCACCATCAATAAAGTCGATATAGGGTAGAGAAGACACCGACATCTGGAAACCAAGAACAATGCAAGGTAAGCATCTAAAAGGCAGAACAAAAATGAAAAATCACACTAGAGTATAATACACTAAAAATACACAACACTCATGCAAAAATATTTTAAGCATAGTACTTCTTTAATTAAATCCCATTTCTGGGTTAACTCAAAGGAATTTCATCATAATCTACCAGCTCATAAGCCCCTTTCTCTAGCACTCACTACATGATATATGGGCCACGCCACATGGGCTCGAATTTACTAGCCCCAAATAAGTCACGATCATGTTCGTAAAGGAGAACCAAATCATCCTCAGATAAAACACGTGGTTTGACATGCTTGCCATATTGAGCTTTGACACTCTTCTTCTAAGTTTCAATGACTAAGGAAGCATGACGACGAGTCTCATCTAATTGCATCAAATATAAGAGACATTCCTCTTTAGCTGAGGTGTTAGGGAGAAGTTCGAAAACTAGTTTCAAAGATGGTATTTCACATTCAATTAGAAGAATAACTTCAATACCATATACTAACTGGAAAGGTGTGAACCCTATGAAAGATTTAACAGATGTCCGATAGGCCCAAAATGCCAAAAAGAGCATCCTGTGCCACCTTTACTTTTGAATTCGTATCATCCGTCGAAGCATAGTAGTAAGAACTTTGTTAATTTCTTCAACCTAGCCATTGGCCTATGGATAGTAAGCTGTTGATTTTTCATGTCGAAGACCCAACTTCTCGGTAAGTTTAGGCATCATGAAATTGTGAAAATTACTACCATGGTTAGTGACGATGGCTTGAGGGACACAAAATCTAGTAACAATATGATTGAATATGAATAATGTTGTAGTTTTCCTGGTGTTATCAAATGTAGGCATCGCCTCGACCCATTTAGTGAAATAATCCATGACTACGATGATGTATGAATGCCCCCTGACTGAGTGAGGGTTACATGTCATGAAGTCAATTCTCCATTTATCAAATGGACCAATGGAAAATACAAGGTAAAGAGGAGAAGGATGAGATCGTATCTTCATGTTATACGTTTGACAAGCGTGGCATTTCTGGACGACAGTAATGAAATATTTAAACAATGAAGGCCAGAAGTAACCAGCTTGTAGGATCTTTTGGGCAGTGGCATACCCAGACATATGACCGCCACATTCTCTGGAATGATAGTCATTCAAAGCTTTCTCAACTTCATAATAGGTTAGACATTGTCGAAATATGGAATCAATACAATGACGGTAAAGGGTATCACCAAGGATAATGTATTGACGAGCTTGATACCGAATATGACGACGATCCACGCTAGAACGGAAAATTTGGGTTTGGAGATAAATGATAATGTCTCCATACCATATGTCATCTGAACTGATCAGAAAGAGAGACTCATCGGGAAATTAATCCCCTGCCATAGTTTTTGTCTCAGTAGAGGGAAGGTCACATATCAATTTGGCAAAAACCAAAGATTTCTTTGATTTGGCACGCTCAAATTCCAAATCAAACTCCTCGAGAATGACTATCCATTTGGAGTATTTCCCCCCCAGAAATTGTTGAGTAAGGATGTGTTGCATAGAGTTGCAATCGAAAATGACTGTGGTTTTGCGTAATAATATATAATGATGAAAACGTTGAACAACTTGAAAAGATGCCAAGGCCAGTTTCTCCACATGCAAATATTTGGTTTTGGTGGTCGTGAGACTCCAACTCAAATAGTATATGACATGTTCACCATGCGAACCATCCTCTTGGACTAGAACCATAGCAATGGTAGAGTCCAAAGCAGCTAAGTATAAGAACTAATATCGACTATAATCGGGTGGAAATAAGAGTGGGGTACGGGTTAAGGCAAGTTTCAAAGATTCAAAGGATTTGTTGGCAGTGTTTTCCCATACAAAATTGTGACCCTTTTTAAGAAGTCAAGTAAAACCTTTCATTAATTCAACATAGTTGGGGATGAATCGACGTAAAATTTTTTCCTTCTCTTGCAAACTTTGGAGTTGGCGTAATGTAGAAAGAGGAGGTAGATTGAGAATAGCTTCAACCTTCAGAGGGTCCACCCTAATCCCATGTGTGGAAACAATAAAACCAAGGAGTCGTCCAGACTCCACACAAAAAATGAATTTATGTGGATTCAATCGTATGGGATAATAGCGACAATGTAGGAAAATGGCCTGTAAATGTGTCAGGTGATCTTGAAGACCCACAAAATGCATTGATAAATCATCTAGATAAGGTTGTACAATGTGTTTAATATCATGAAAAGCATAAGACATAGCGCGTTGAAAATTCACACCAACATTCTTGAAAACAAAATGTAGTTTCCGGTATGTGAAGGTTCCCCAAGGGTAGATAAAAGCAGTCTTGTGTTGATCCGCAGGTAAAATATTGATTTGATTATAGTCGGAGAAACCATCCATCAAGGATAAGATTTCACTCTCGGCACAGTCGCCAACGATCTGGTCAACAAAAGGGGTAGGGTAATTATCTTTGGGACAAGCCTTGTTGATATCTCTATAATCGACACAAACATGGATCATGCCTTGTTTCTTCATAACTAGAACAATATTAGACACCCAATCAATCAAATCCATAGGATAGACAAAACCAACTTTAAGAAGTTTTTCTACTTTGAGTTTAATAGCAACAACTTTACGTGGATGTATTGGGAGAAGTCTCGGTTGAACGATTTTAGCTTCCAAGTAAGTCTTAATCTCATGTACAATAATATTTGGATCAATTCCAAGCATCGCTTCGTAACTCCAGAAAAAAACTCAATAAATTCTTGGAAATGAGCTTTGTAAATTCGGATCTCATCAACAAAACATTATGCACTGATGTGAACATTTTCCATGACTCTAGGTTTAATCGAAATATATAGAGGGATGGTGGGTGAAATGTTACCCAAGTTCCCTTCATACAAAACATTGTGTATTGGTTTAGGAACAGGGTAAATAGTAACAATAGTAGATGGATTCGAAATCCGTTGGTAACTCTCTATGGTCTCGGGTTCCAGGAAGAGAATAGAACGATGATGCCCATCGTCCCATGGGGTATCTTCCATAGACATGATTGTCATGATCATCTCATCGATGCGAAAGACTATGTGAAAAGGATCCAGAGACGTGTCTAAGAGAGAATGAGGAGAAGGAGTTGTTGATTGAATAGCTTGATAAGCCAATTCTACCAGACTTAAAGGCATTATGTCGACATAATGAGGACAATAATCAGATCTAAGTACTATCCAAGGGTCATAAGACTTAGGGATTTCACCAACAGTAGTTGATATCATGTTAATCGAGGTGAAAAATAGAGTAGGAATATCAGGTGTTGGAATGGGGAATGTACCCATTAACAATGAATCTTTTAAGAGACCCACACTGACATTCTCATAACCAGGAGGTGTTTTCACAATGAAAGGCACGTTACTAGTATGTGAATCCGAATTAAAGAAGGCGAGTTAATCGAGAGTAACAACTTTTCCTTGTTGATAGAAACATATCACATGAAAAAGAGTAGAAACAACTACACGCATGGAATCAATCCACCTACGACCAAGTAGAAGGTTGTAATCGAGAGGTGCATCGAAGACCTGAACATCAACAATAATTTCTTTTCCTTCTAATGTAATAGACAACGAAGGAAGAACACCATACGATTTAAATCCTATACCATTAAATGATTTTAGAGTATTGTGTGACTTGGTAAGGGAAGGAGAGCCAATGGATTTCCAACAAGTGATAGACATGACGCAAGTTGAGGCTCCTTCATCAATAATAGTTCGACAAATATTCTTATTTTCCACAATAACTTGTATCTGAAACACTAATTGTGGAGGAAGCCTTGGAATATGATCTTCCAAGCAAAATATTATCAAGTTCATATCAGTAGGATAAATTCCACCAATAGCCTTTAACAATGCCTTCCATTGCATAGGACAACTTTGAAGGACTTTGAGAGCCGACATCGCAGAAGGTGCCTGCACAAGGTCTTCTACAATACTGTAGTTTTGAGCAGCACGTACGTGAGGATTAAACGATGAATTACGAACAACGCCATTAGGAGGAGGGCGAAGAACTCTATCTAGACTCATTCAGTCAAGATGAAGAGGACCGTTGGGAGATGAATTTGATGGAGGAGATTGAACCAATGGAGGTGGTGAATCATCAACTTTCTCTTTCGAAGGAGAATAATCTTTGGCTCGAGTAGTGACTGCAACTTCATTCTTCTTGGAGTCACCAGTACACATAAGTACATAAGATGTGGTAGAGGGAGAAGGTTGTTCATGAATGACTAATTGGGCCTACTATTGATAAGGAAAGGGTTGTGACAAAATGATGGGTGTAGGAGGTGTCCCGGTCCCTAGCAGGAACTTAGTAACCTCAACACGTTGTGGAAAATATTTTGCGTAATCATCCTCACCACAAATAAGACAAGGATAACTAGGTTTGCGCTTTTCTTTATCATCAACAAACTGATTCTTGGGTTTATCAGATTGTTGATTATTATTTTTGTCCTCCTTATTCTTTCCCTTCCCTTTATTTTTATTTTGTTTTTTACTAGAAAGTGTAGATTGAACTGAATTAATCTTAGAGGTTTTACCGAGAGAAGGAGTTGGAGGAGGAGTATTTTTTACATTAGTAGTAGTAGACTTGGGATTGGAATGAATGGCTTGTTTAGATTGAGTCTTAGCGTGAAAATTTCCAATCACACCATTAGAAGCATGAGAATCTACTGGAGGTGTTGGGGTTGGATTTGTAGACGGGTGAGGAGCATCAAGGATCAAGTCATACAGTGTGCCCATTTGTGAATAAACGAGATCCAAGTATTGATCATGACTAATCGCCTACTCTTTAGTGATGAGACCACCCATGGAAACATCACGGGCTATAGGACAAATGAGTGACTTGGTAAACCACTCGGCCAATAGTTGATCAGGAAGGGGAACTTTGATTAAGTGTCTTCTCCTCCTCCACTCATGAATATGATCGGAAATGTGAGTAGATGAGGATTGTTTAAATGAACTCAAAATTTTTGTTCATGTCTCATATTGTATCGATAATTGATATTGCGTTAAGAAATACATAGCTAAGGTGTTGAAGTCATTGAAGAAACCTTGTGGAAATTAAATATACCATTTGTTTTCCGAACCCGTAAGAGTTTGTTGGAAAATATTTAATCTAATGGATTCATCCATCAAGGATTTGGATGAACACCAAAGATGGAAATTCATAATGTGATTATTTGGATCTTCCCCCGATCGGCCATCAAACTTAGCAATGTATGATGGTAACTTGGGAGGTATGACCAACCAAGAAGGAGAATGCAAGATATGATCATTCAAAATCCTAGATAAATCTGATAAATCAAAAGTAGATAGAAAAAGTTGTTTGTTCACTTGAGGAAACTGGTCATTCTGAGGAGGTAGTCATGTAGGTATACCAGTAGGACCATAAGAAGTCTAGAGATAGTTAGAGGGTCTTCTCAAATTTTGTTGTGAAGGTTTTTGAGTCAAATATCCAACTTGAGTTGGTTGATTGGGTAAGATTCCTTAGAAAGGTGCATTAGACTAAAAACATTGACCCCAGGTATGATTCAGAGAACCTAGATATGGTTTCCCGAGATTATGGGGTACAAAATAATTAACTTGAGTAGGTTTCCCCCGAGAGGTTGTTGATTTCCTTCGAAAGGAAAATTCCAAGGTTGAGACTGTAATCTAGGGGTATACTACCCGTACACTGGGTTATGACCCCCAACTTGAGGTTGTCCCCCAACTTGAGGTTGCTCCCCAACTTAAGATTGGATCCCAACTTGAGGTTGGCCTTCAACATGAATTTAAAAACCAGAAGCGACATAATGACTTGTGCCTCCAATTTGATTGGAGCTACTGGGGCCATGACGATTAGATCCTCTAGGTGAAGGTGGAGGAGGAATACTAGGCCCTCGAGAGAGAACCTAGGTAGGTGTAGGAGCAAAACTACTAGCAAAAATATACCCAGGAGGAACAAAAAGATTAGGTCCTCCGGATGGATTTTGGGAAGTATTAGCAATAGAGGTATTTAGAGCATGATACCCAGGTGGAAGTGAAGGATTTGATCTAAGTGAAAGTGGTGTTCCAATAGGAGCTTGATTTATTACTGCACTTTTGGCAGAAACATGGGTAGCTTGTGGGACCATGGTAGAGATAGCGAGATGGAGAGGAACAATTGTATGAGAACCAACCAACAATGGGTCTGAGACTGTGACAACATTACTGGTTGTGCTAGTAAAATGATTCAACGGTACTGTATAAGCAGTGGAAGTCATAGGTGTATGTGATTCCATAGATTGATTAGAGGTCCTCTGGCGTAGATGACTCATTCCTAGTTTTTCAAAAATATTGTGTTTCGAAGAGGTCCTCTAAAGAGAATGGACAGGACCAGAAGAACTAGGATTAAAAGTTCCAATAGTATAAACCAGAGTTCTAAATGATTCACTTTGAAAGGGTGTATTGCCAACACCAGACTCTGTGTAAGGTCCAGTAGGTATTCTAGTATAATCTTCAACAAAAACATCTTTCGATGAATTTATCCAGAGAAAAAGTGGATCTCAGACAACACTCAATAACGGATTTATAAGAAGTATGGATTCCTCCAATGGAGTAGAACTTCCAATATAAGAGGCTACGTTGTTATTGACTGCTCCTTCAAGAGAACCCTCTGGCGAGTTAGGAGGCAAAGGAGTATATTCTTCCGGATCTTTTGGAGGTAACCCTTGCATCCTACGTGAACGGCAAGGGACGATGTTGGCCGCACCAAGTAAAGAATGAAAGAAAGATATGGCCAAATAGAGAAACAAACATCACTTACTAATAAAATCTAGATATTAGACACACAAACAAACCTTCTTATTTTGAAGTCACTAGTTGGTGATGAAATCCAACGTCAGGAAATCCAGACAAGAAGGGGTTGGGATAAAGCGGGTGGAAAATTTACGTTGATGACCTGATTAATTGAATTACACCCTGGTGAAAGCTCCCACACATAATCATGGGTATACCCTCCAAGAAGCCTAAGTGAGCTTGGCCAACATCGATTTCATGTACTGTGAATACTTGCCCCACCATAGTCACCTCGTGCAAAGACTCTAAAGAGATAAGCGACTAAGGTTACCAATTACGAAAATGATTCCTTAGGAAGCAGTCAACAATCCGATCCACATGCAAGGGCAGGGTATATAAGCCCGAAATCAACTCGAGAAGATCCCCAGAGGATTTTCTTCTCAAGTGACCCCAAATAATACACACAATCTCTACACTAAGACCAAAAAAGCAAGGTGAGTAACTTTGTCGGTCCTAATGCAACGTCGTGATTGACCCTTGTGTTAGAAGGGCTTCCCAAGACAAAATGTAGCAATTGGATTTGTAATATCCCTATAACAAAATACTATTTTGTTTTTTTATGCTTTGGAGAGTGTGCCTTACAACCTATTCCAAAGCGCTATCCTAACTAATGTTGGTGTATAAAAGTTCTAGAAAATAAAAGTTGCTAATAGATTTTAAAATTACGCTGTATTTTAAAGGCTGTTGTTTACTCAAAAGGGAAACATAAGTGAAATTGATGATGTATTTTACCTTGACCCAATAATATGCAAGAAGAGATGAAATGCAATTGTTTCATTCGATGAACTCTAATTACGATAGGGAGAAGGTTTCTCTTTTCCAAAATACAAAAGCTACAAAGCACAATTTCTCAATCTTTGAATGATATGGATTCGAAACATTCAACTACTAACTTTTCCAATATTATCTTTTCAAAAAATATTTAAATGCAAATTTTTTCCTACAAAGACTACTAAAAAGAAGAACAAACTTCATTCCTTTCCTTTTCAAATCAGAATAGATACATGATTCAAAAAAGAAAGAATGGTCTAAGAAGACTAATGCACTCTTCAAAACCATTCCCAAATCAAACTCACAATGCAAGAAAAAAATGAAATAATAAGAAAACCTTTTGTCGAATGCAAACACAAATTGTGTCTTGATCAACAATAATCCAAAAGTTAAAAACAATCCAAAACTCAAAAGAAATCAAGAACTACTTATCAAACAAGCACCCATGAACAAAGTCTTGAGATGATACCCTTGTGATAGGAAGTCAAAATACAAAAATTGCAAAGCTCATGAAGAAGACTTTCAATCCTTGAAAATAAATAAAATCCAAGCTTAAAAGATGTAAACCAATCATTCACCAATGTCACAAGTTCATCCCAGGTAGTGAAAAGAAAAGGAAGTTGACTGTCACCCAACAATTCCTACAGGAATCGTCAAAGGCTATAGAAGGGTACAATGTGATGATCTAGGATCATCGCATGATGTCAGCAAGGCACAATGCGACGTCTTCTCCCTGGTTCGCACAAGTAGAGTGTGACAACAAAGAATCGTCGTAGGCTGTAAATAAGACACAATGCAATGATCTATGAATACAAAGATAATTGGGAAGAATGAGAAAATTTCTCAATGAACCTTCAGGACGAGGGAGTCAAGATGGACCACCTACAGACTCAGAGAATGAAATCGATCAAAAAAAGGAAGGCTGAAAGAAAAGAAGAAGAAAAAAACCAAAAGAGGTTGTATCCCTAGTATGGTCACCAATTTTTTTATCGGAAAAATTGGTAAGTGTGGACACAAACTAATCTCCCTAACTTCCACAAGAAGCTAGAACAAAACAAGACAAAATACAAACTTCACCTTAGACTTTATTGTCATATAAACTAGTTCAGAGAAGGACGAGTGACATACCTTTTAAATGATGCTTGATTCTCACTAGTGTCGTGCTTGTCACTCCATATTTGGATTTGCGGGATGGTGAAACTATTTAAGAAGCACAAACCAACAAAGAGAGAGAACAAAGATGCATGCATTCCAATTAATTTTATGTATAATATCAAGGAGTTATAGAATAAAATCCAAGACACCTTTATAGGAAAGAAATGTATTGCTGCATTATATTAAAATGGAAAGTGGAGAATACAACCCATGCCTTGATGTTGCAAGGTCCCTTTCAATGGCTATTTTATCCAACACACACACCTTTTCTCCAATGCCTTTGATGAAGAAGATCCACAATCTTACTTAGAGAGCTAAAGAAAAGCTACCTCAAGTATAATCTATAGAATAACTCTTCATGCATATGCAAACCTTAGCCTTTTCCATGAGAGATCCTTGTTTATATAGGGTGAAAGAGGGATGGATGAGGAGATTATGATCCCACTAAGTCAAAGAAGAGAGTAAGATCCAAACCGATCAAAGGCGACCTCATCTTCAAGAAGATTCCTTTCTAGAGCATTAATGAATTTTGGCTTTTCCCTTTCTTAAGCATCGTCGCACCCTATGCACGGGAAACCTACGACGACATCACAGTCTAGATTTTGTGTAGCATGCGATGATCAGGCATCGTTGCACCCCAAGCATAGAGAAAAGTGCGACGATATTCCTTGTTATATTTTTTGAGGGAGGAAAAGAAAACCACTTTTCTCATGGAGAAAGTCTCTTTTAATGTTTTCAAGGAACATGCTAGTGAGTTAAGCACTTGTCGTCAGTTGATCACCGGGGTGACCAAAATAATGTGTAACAAGGCTCCTTGGAAAGATTCGGATGAATTCATGCAATGGAAGTAGGTTGTGGATGACTCAATGCAGGTTGAGTCAAGTGTCCCATTGTGACTTAAGGCAGGAGATTCTCGGTTTGGGTAGAAAACTAGGATGTACAAGGACTTGCAATGAAGCACCTTGGAACCAAGAAGTGGAAAAAGGGGCACTGCCACATAGTCTACAAAAGGTGAGTACAACGTAGGTATGTTGTATTGTGATTATGTTTGTCTTTTTTACTTATCACAAAAAGAGTAGGAAGGCTCGGTTTGCAACAAGCTATGAAGAGTTTGTACGTTGGGTGCCTTGGGTAGAAATTTTGGCAGCCAAGACCATTAGTTGTGTTTTGTGGATCTATGTATCAACGGAAGAATGGTTCAAGATTTGGTTGACTCAGGTTCATCACACAACTTTCTTAATACTAATTTAGTGAAGGATATGGGACTTAGAGTCTCCCCATATAGATTTGTGGTGAAGGAAGTAAACTCTAACACAAAGGAAACAACTAGTGTTTCCTACTCAATTCACATTCAGATTGATAAGTGGGAAGGTCGAGATGACTTCACGATGATTCCTATGAATCAATTTGAGGTAATTCTTGGAAAAAAGTTCCCAAGGAGGACACATTCAATCCTCATTTCATTGATGGAAAATATGGTTATACTTGGTGAACAAAAATCTTGGGTTGTGCGTACAACCACAAGGAAGTCTGGTGGAAAGGTGCAACTTGTGTCTGCATTGAGTATGAAGAGAGAAACACAATGGAATAGATCATAGATTTATGCAAACAATGTTAGAGAGGTTCAAAAGGATGGAGTGGGGACGCATGTTCCACCAAATCTCACCGACTTGTTAGGTGATTTTATGGACATAATGACGAATGAGTTGTCAAAAGTGCTCCCACTAAGACACATTGTTGACCACCATATAGAGCTAGAGCTTGGGCTGCAACCATCATACAGATATCCTTACTGCTTGTCTGGGCTTGAGTTGGAAGAGTTGAAGAGACAATGGATAGAGTTCATTGATGTTGGATTCATTAGTCCATCTAGGTCCCCATATGGTGTCCTGGTTCTCTTTCAAAAGAAGAAGTATAATTCAAAGTTGAGGATGTGTTTGGACTACTAAGCGTTGAACAAACAAAATGAAGGACATATACTCATTTCCTTTAATTGCTGATTTCTTTGACAAGTTATCCAAGGCCAAAGTCTTTTCAAATCTTGACCTATGATATGTGTATTATTAGGTGTGAATTATAGAAGGAGATGAAGAAAAAAAACCATGGTGACAAGGTATGAAGCAAATACAACCATGGTGACAAGGTATGAAGCAAAGACAAATCCTCATTTTGTAACGTAGGGTTACTATGGGATGAATCCATCAATTGTGGGTTTTGTTAAGAATTGGCAGGATCGGTTGGAGATAGATCACACACACTTGACTAATGAAAAAAACATAATGAAGCAATGGGAAGATCAAAATAGGCATGACATATAATTATAAGTTGAAGAGTTGGTATTACTCAAGCTAAGAAGAGATCAATTACCACCACAGAAAGGGATGGCTCCATCTCTCATGTGAAGGTATGAGGAACCGTTCAAAGTTCTTAAGAAGATTGGAAATGTAACCTACAGGTTGGATTTTCCATTCCACATGAGAAATGTTCATCCTGTATTCTACTCTAGACAATTGAATTCATGCCATAGGGACCCGAATGACCCAAATCTAGTTGAGCCATCCACAATGTTGATCATGGTTACATATAAGCTAGAGTTGGAGGTAGATAATACTTTGGTACATCACGTCCTGGAACGGGGCAGGGGTTGAGTGTATGAGTACTTCATCCATTAGAAGGACAAGACCGATGAAAAGAATAGTGGGGAGAAGTATGAGGAAATTATTCGAGAGTTTTGTAGAGGTCACTATGGATAGAAAGTGATACAGAAGTTGCTGGGATGGCAACAAGTTTAGTGGGGGAGGACGTAAGGGCTCTTGAGACACCAACTGAGCATGTGCACTCCTTGGGTATATTTGACAATGGACAAATGAATAGCACAAGGAGGAAATAATCGGTTGGGAAAACAAAGATGTTTGGGTGTGGGAAGGAGCACCTTAGAGAATAATGGTGACATGGGCACCCAACGGGGAACATACCCTTCTTCCCTTGTAATGGACGACGAGGACTTGAGTTGTGTTTAGGAAAGGGTGGGAAAACTTGGGAGCATTCCAAAGGAGTGGACCCATATTCCCTTAGAAGCATGGGTGCACCAGAGAGGTTGAATGACTCCATTAGCACACCCACAGAGAGTTGTGACGATTGACACAAGGGGGAGTACAAGAGAAGGGTCACACGCCCAAGGATGGGGTACACTAGTCTAGGAAATGAATGATTGATGGGAACATGAGATTATATGGGAACCCTAGGTCCATGGATGGGTGCAATGGTCAATTGAGTGTGACGATTCACGAAGGGGTGTAATGTGCTGAAGAGACGCGACATTTTTCACAAGTGACTCTTGGAGTCCAAATAAAGGCAAGGGAACACAACCAAATGAAGGTAAAACCAAGTAAGACAAGAGATGGATATATAAGGTTGGGTGCACTATAGGGGTGCACCTCAGGCTGAGGAAAGTAGGAACAAAAAAAGGGGAGTCTTAGTGTGATGAAATCACAGGTCTAGACAGTTTTGATATGTAAGGCATAGTCATGAGACTCTACCCATTTTTGTAACCGGGACAATAACACCCTCTTGTAAAGATTTATCTTTGTATAAATAAATATTTATTCTTGGGGGTGTGATAGCTGTAATAATAAAACAATAAAGTATTTTAGGGTTTTAAAATGTTTATTAGGTCAATAATATGCATAAAAGTAAAAATATCTAGGTTATTTATGGACTATTACCCCCCATGATAGTGGTAATTATGGATATGATGTATCGGGGCCTACAGGTTGAAGACATGTAGTATCGAGATATAGATGAATAGACAGAGCCCCTCCTCTCACCACACATCACTATTCATTGATAACAATAATGTCCACCACACCAGTGGGGCCCTGAAAGGAAAAAAATTCTTGCTTCGTGATGCAACAAGTCTGGTCTTGTGGTAAGTGTCATTTTAATAATTGAATCATTTGAGCATGTTACAAAGATTCCTTTCTTGATTATTAAAACGTTTGCTTGGAAATTATATATTTTGCCTCATTTCACCTTGGTGGTTGACACATCACTATTCATTGATAACAACAATGTCCACCACACCAGTGGGACCTTGAAAGGAAAACAATTCTTGCTTCATGAGGTAACAAGTTTGGTCTTGTGGTAAGTGTCATTTTAATAATTGAAGCATTTCAACACGTTACAAAGAGTCCTTTCTTGATTATTAAAACGTTTTCTTGGAAATTATAT
Source organism: Picea mariana (assembly GCA_032191745.1). Classification (NCBI taxonomy): domain Eukaryota; kingdom Viridiplantae; phylum Streptophyta; class Pinopsida; order Pinales; family Pinaceae; genus Picea; species Picea mariana. Next base: position 168,773 of record JASDQU010735837.1, on the reverse strand, counting down.
CTTTTGCCTCATTTCACCTTGGTGGTTGACATGGTTTCCTAGTAAGTGGGTCACCTTCGGGAAAAGGGTTTCTACTGGTGGGTCCCCTTGAAGGGTCATCGTACCATTCCCGCACATACTTACCACTTTCCACACCTTTTCCCTTTCGTTTCCATATCTTTTGTTTTTTTAGCTTATTGACCCCTAGAAGGGATTGTACCTCATTTCATGGGAAGGAGGGTATAAAGGACCAGAGGTGTTGTAGCTAGAAAAATTTAAAATCCATAAATTATCTCTCTGGATGCTTACTCTAAGGTCCTGAGAGAAATGAAATGCTTCTCCATAAAAAAATAAAGGACCTTTAAAAAAGAAAACACATAATTATTAAATGTCTCGCTTGTTGGGGGAATGCATTTGTGTTGTCTTTTAATTTCCTTGCACATGGCACTCAATGTGTTCCTAAATTCAAGTTCAATCACATTTATCCTTACTTTCCATTGCACATAGCACTCAATGTTTTGGACCATAATAAATCGATGGAAAAGGGCTTGGAAAAATGTTTCATTGAAAGCAAGGGAAGTAACACATCCTCCACAAAAGAACCCATAAATGAGACAATAGGAGCCCTTGATATGTCTATAAACCCATGCCAAAAATTATTACCCCCATCCACCTCATATTCATTACATGAATTAGACTGAATATTCTTGGGAAACATTAATTGTCTTGGGGATTGGTCTACCCAATAGTTCATCATGAAAACCCTCCCATACTTGAATTTGGAAAATTTTATAAGGTCTTTGAGCACTTGTTTGGCTTGAAAAGGGGGATATCTATTGAGGTGACACTAATAGGTATTGCAAGTTGTGTATCACAGTTGTGGCCTAGGTTTGGATTTTCCCAAAATACAAATTGTGCGATAACATTTTTGGCACCGTTGCAAGGGAGGATTTTGAATCCTTTCCGACCCATAATGACATTTGGTAAGTCTATTCCAAAGCCTTTATCCCAAACTTGCTTGGACACTCCAATGAGGGAAGTCACCTCAAAACCTTTGATATGTTGATATTATGGTAGCTATGGGAGGTATTAACCTCCACGTGTAACCTTTGACAAGATTAACATATTTCAAGAAGCAAGAGAAACCCTAAAATGTTGGATAATAACCCTAGAAGACAAGTCGACTCAAGAGAATATTTAATATTGAGTTATTAGCCTCTAAAATGAATTCATCCAAGATAGGTGACAAAGAGAACTATAAATAAGAGGGCGCTAGAGCTTATTTTTCCCTTTTACTCTCACAACTGCATAAAACTAATGGTGCACAAGTTTGGAGAGGGAGTGCAGTTCCAACTACTGCAACCTGGATTTTGGCTTTTGGTTGGACTTTCTCTTGGTTATGGTTTGGAATTTATGATTGGTATTTGTTTATTCTTGCTTGGTGTGATACCCTTGGAGAAAGGTGCAATACCTTGGTTGGCTATTGGTCTGCTTCCATAATTATTTTTTTTGTCAAGGTTAAGGTGCTTGGGGGTGGCCTTTGTGCCTATGGTTGGGTGACAATATTTCTATATTGTCTATGGAAAAATGAGAACATATATTTATTTCTAAAAGGTTATGGGCCCACACTATCTTCAGACAGTATAACCACTGGAAGATAGATTTGGAAGTTATTTGTTAAGCTCGTTATGGCACTAGTTACAACTGCAACTAGGTTTTCTAATTATGCAACTACAAAAAACCTAACCCTTGTGTTAAAGAACTTATGATGAAGAATTTGATCTAATTCATTGAGATCCTAGTGCACCCTAGCCTAGCGCACCTCTTGGTACTCTCAACTAGCAAAAATGCCATGTTTGAATTTTTTGTCAAAGTTTGACTGGTCAAAGTCAAAGGTTGACTATTCAAAGTCAAATTCAAAGGTTGACTTATGGTTAAATTGATTTTGTAGTCAAAGTTGAAATTTTAGAGTTTCTATCTTGTTATAATCATTGAATCTTGTGATTGATTTTCTAATATATTCTTGTCAAGATGGTATCTAGTTTTAGATTGGAAGAGAAGTTGGACGATGGTACAAGACTTCAAAGGTATGCTCTTGTATATGCTATCCAAGTTATATCATCTAGAAAAATGTGAGTGTGTTTGCAAGAAAAGTATTAGAGACTTTTTCCAAGTTTTAATCTTGGATTCAATACATTTAGAGAAACAAGCGCACCCTTCATAGCAGTTGAGGCTTTAGGTTCCAGGTTTGATTAAATTGTTAAGCTTCAAATTTGTGTATATCAACGGTGATAGTTGCTACATTACAAATTGTGAAAGAAATCTTTGAAATATTCTATTATTTCTAGGTGCAATGAACAATCTACTACATATGAATACTATTGATATAGATTCTTATTGTACTTGTTCGCAAGTTGAACTAATATGTCCTCTAGATAGATATTTTTTGTTTTCTCTTGTTGTTCTTGTTCTAGGCAGGTACCCTTGTGAAATATGTTTGATAAACAATCCTTGCAGAAACTATCATAAAAGAAGTTTATAAGGATGACACAACGTCTAGATGGGCATCAATCAGAATAGATAGAAACAAACTTAAAGAGATTCATAGGATTAAAAATTGAAGGAAGTCGAAAATCAAAAGGAAACCATAACATGCTGGTGACACTTTGTAGAAAGAAAAGAGAGATACAACATACAGAAGCATGGAATCTCTCAAATGGAGGGAGATGATCACCGAATTCCAAAAAAGGAGCATTCATATTTCTCATTCATGCATGAAGTTTGGATTAGGAGGGAGTCAATCCCAAACGATATGATCCATTGAAGAAGAATCCCTAAATACTATGAAGTATCTATCCATTTTATTCATTGGAAATAGTAGCCATGATAAGCAACATGTGTTTAGTTTGAATTTAGAGGAAGTCTTCTTCGAAAAGAAGTCTTGAATATCCTTGGTTGTCCATTTACATTTATATTCCTATGGAAAAAGGTTGGAGCCTTCAAGAAAGAAGGGAATGTAATCTATAGAAGATTCCATGGACTCCAACATTGAAGAGAAACATGAGGAAGAACATGAAGATTCCAAGAAAGAAAGAAAAATCAAAACAAACAATTGAGCCAGTTTGAACCCACTAAAAGCAGTCAAGCAAAAGGAATGGAAGGAAGTTGTGATGAAGAACACTGTATGTGAGAAATTGTGAAAAAGACTTAAGAATTGATATATACAAGACGAGACTCAAGGCTAGAGGGTTCTCCCAGTAGGAGGGAAAAGACTATGATGACAACTTGTTATAGTAACTAGGTATACCTCTACCTAAGCCATTATATCTCCTACAATATCCGCGGGTTGGATTTTACATCAAATGAATGTAAGGACCGTTCTTCTCAACATAGTAATTGAAGAAGAAGTGTATGTAGAGAAACCTCAAGTTTTTGAGGTATACCAAAAAGAGACTCTTGTATGAAGATGGAACAATACCTTGTATGGATTCAAGAAAACTTGGTGCAGAGCCTCTCATGTACAACAAAAGCGTGGTGAAAAATTTCTATGACAAAGGAAGTATATTGGAATGGTTCTTCAGAAGTCCGGGATTATGGATTGCAAATCCATGAAAAACTCCCATGATGACAGATCTAAATAAGTTGAGAGACTCTGATCCAATAGACCCATCTCTATAAAGACAATTGATTGGCTTGTTAATGTATTTGGAGAATACTCAGCTAGATACTTGCTTTATGGGACGTTTAAGTTATGATATACAATTGCATGGATTTATCGATTCAGATTGGGAAGGGAGTGCATATGACAAAATAATTGCTACTTGGATATGTTTCAGTTATAGTTTTTCCAGGATGTCATGGGCTAGCAGGAAACATAAGTTTGTTGCACTCAACACTGCAGAAGCAGAGTATATTTCAGCTTGTGATGTTTGTATGGAAGTAGTGTGGCTCTGTAATTTTTTTTTCTATATTGTCTCATCATGTTCTGGATTCGACCGTGATATATTGTGATGATCAATAGGTTTTTGAAGCCTTCATAGAACCCGGTGTTCCATGACAGGTCGAATCACATTGAGATCAAGCATTGTTTTCTCCATGATAAAGTCTAGAGGGGAGAAGTGGTTCTCTAGTATATCTCCACAGATGGGAAGATAACATATATTTTGGTAAAGCCTCTATCCAATATGAAAATTTTACATACTTAAGTGACAAGTTGAGGCTCGTGGAGATGACTTCATTATTAAAAAAAAGGAAGTGATTAATCCCAAGTTGGGAGGGAGCATTGATATGTTATTTATTTATGGACAATCATTTTCCATTTCAGAAAATGGTCTAGGTTGGGCAGTTCCTTTCCAGTCTAGAAAGTGGTTCAAGATTTATGACAAAGAGTCATTTTCTAGTTAGGAAAATGGTCCAAATTGGACAATCATTTTTGTAATGGAAATGGTCTGATAGATTATTGATGTACCATAGAAAATGATTCCCCTTGTGGCTAGTGTGGGGGAATAGTCTAGGACATTCATTCTTCTTGGAAATCACTCTAAGTAGTGGTCAAGTAGAATGGTCTGCCTCGTCGAGCAGTCATTCTTTCAAAGTTCACAATTGTGAGCAGTTTCAAAGAATTGTCTGTTTTGGAGGTTGGTGCAGGATAGTCATTTCCATAGGAAATGGTCCATACAGTCATTCCCTAGGGAAGACTCATTCTCTCCAGGTTTGACCGTGATTAGTGCCATAGGAATGGCGCCCCAATTAGGTGAATGGTACAGGTTCAACAATCAATGACAATGATTCCCTAGGGAAGACTCATTCTCTCCAAGTTGCACTATGATTAGTGCCGGAGGAATGGCCCAGTTAGGTGAATGGTTTAGGCTCAGAAATCAGGGACAATTATTCTTCTATGCTTGGGAAGAATATTCTAGATATCCCATGGCTGATGTTTTACTTTCTAAGGGAATATGCTCTTCCATATATCACAGATGTGAGTGGAAGAATGGCCTAGATGACTTAGTTTGTATCATGATATTTCTAATGTAGGTTGATATCAAATGATATGATTGTTTCTCTGGATAGTAGTTGTATACTACTATGGTGGATGTGATCCACTGGTAGTGATTATGTGTCACCAGTTAGTAGTTGTGTACTACTATAAGTGGTTGTGTACCACTTGATATTAGTTGTATACTACTATGGATAGACACAATTGTGTTCTATTGGATGGCATTGTTCTGAGTTCCATGGAGACTACCACTAGTGTTGGAGTTGATTTCCAGCTAGATGGATAGATAATGTGTTGGTGGAAAGACATTCTTCAGGTGGAGAATGTCTAGAAAGAACAAATTGTTGGTGGACAAGAATTCTCTCTGTGAATAATGGTCTAGGTTTATAGTTTGTTGACGTATCATGGACTGGTATTTTCCTAAGGCACAGATTGTGGCTTGATTAGGAAGATGGTTTAGGACCGATATTTTCTAAGAAATATATGAAGAGATGGATCTCTATGGTACATATGACCCGATTAGAAAATAGTCTGAGACTAACATTTCTGTAGGAATGCTCTCTGTAGCCTATGGCGTGGATTTCAACATCTGTTGGGACAATCATTCTTCTAGGACGTATGTCCATATTATAAGAATGGTCCTTGTATCACTCTGTGGATTCAGTGAATTATTCAACATCATGCTCGATTACTCAGGTAGAGTATGACTTCAAGAGATGATGCATTTGATGCTATCAAATGATACTGATAGTGGTGATGTTGCTCGTGAGTTGATCTACGTGATCATGAGATATCCTGTGTGGCTATGATGATGCTACTAGTTGAATGGTCTATTTGTGCTCAATATGATTTAGTTTAATACCTCCCTAGCTAGGAGGGAGTGTTGATATTATGGTAGCTACGGGAGGTATTAAACTCCATGTGTAACCTTTGAGAAGACTAGAATATTCTGGGAAGTAAGAGAAACCCTAAAACACTGTATAATAACCCTAGAAGACAAGTCATCTCAAGAGAATATTTAATATTGAGTTATTAGCCTCTAAAATAAGAAGTCAGCCTAGACAAATGACAAAGAGAACTATAAATAAGAGGGTGCTAGAGTTCATTTTTCATTTTTACTCTCACAACTACATAAGACTAATGGTGCACAAGCTTGGAGAGGGAGTGCAGCTGCAGCTGTTGCAACTAGGATTTTGGATTTTGGTTGGATTTTCTCTTAGTTATGGTTTGGAATTTCTTCTTGGTCTTTGGATATTATTTCTTGGTGCACTACCCTTGGAGAAAGGTGCTCTACCTTGGTTGGATATTGGTATTCTTCCATAATTATTCTTTCTGTTAAGGTTAAGGTGTTTGGGGGTGGACTTTGTGCTTATGTTTGGGTGACAATATTGCTATATTGTCTATGGAAAAATGATCACATCTCTTTACTTCTAACATGATGAAATTTGTATAAGTTCATCTAGCGACTCCATTGAGGTATTATCCTAAATAATGGAAGTATATCTCTGTGGAACTTTGATGAGGCATACAAAGCTTTGGAGGTTGATTCCATTTATTGGTATCCAAACAAATTCCCGATGAGATGGTTAGACTGTATCCCCAAATTTGATGGTGATCTATTTTCAACCATTGCACGTATTGTCGAATTTAATGAATTTGTTTCATAGAAAATGAATATGTGATAGTACATATATTTATCTTGTCACTTGAGGAGAATCAAAGAGACTGGATCAACCATTTTTTCAAACCTAAAAGTATATCTTCTTCAACGGTCCTTATTCGAGAATTCCTCAAGAATTGGGGCCCTAGAACTCTGAAATTTGAAGATACTATTCAATACCTTGAAGATGCCTTTATGGGACAAGGTTTTCCCTCAGACCCTATTAAATATTTGAGGAAAATGATTCTTCCAAATCCTATTGAGAAAAAATTGGGGAACAAAAGGATGCGGATAATGATGAAGAATGTTTTGAGGCTCTCAAGGAAAAGATAGAAGAAGATAATGAGTTTTGTGAACAATTAATAAAGCACTGCCATAATAAATATTTATGTGGTCATGTTCTGCATGCAAAGAAGAGAAGAGTACAACACTATCCTTCGAAATTATGAGAGGGATCCTACTCGAGATGTAAAATAGGATATTTCCATTGCCTATTATGGAGTGAAATCACTATGTGACACTGTGACAAATAAATATGGTTGCTAGGAAATCCTTCCAACCAAGGATTGATCATTCTTGATGCTCAAAGAAGCCTCGAAACTCATTGAAGATCAACCCCATGATGATGAATATTTTCTCGGAGAACATGTCCACAAAGAAAGATTCCAAAATGAAGAAAAATAGAAACCCATTGATGATAATATCTTCAATAAGCAAAGATGTTAGGTGCTTGAAGAGATGATTGAAGAAGTTCCTACTAATTTTCTAGCACGAGATCTTGGTGAGACATGTCATAGAGTAAATTCCTTGTATGCCATGATAACAAAAAAATGTGGCCTCAATGATGAAGAATCCATTGATGAAGAAGATTCCCATGAAATGCATCATGCTGAAGACCTAGTTGAATCCACTCAAGATTTTTTCTGCATACACATGAAGACAAAGAAATGATCAGTTGCAGTCATACATATGGATTTATGAAGAAACCATTTGATCTAGTTTGTGAGAATATAGATGACTTTATACATGTAGGAAGGCGTATATGGGAGGTTGGTTTATCCAATTTGTATAGAGATCCGATTTATGACATTGAGGGTGGATTTAAAGTGAAGAATGATAATTTGTTTCTTTCAAAATGATTCTCTACATGCTTATACGGTTCAAATGTTTGGAAACATGATGATGATATGGTCACATATTTTTTTTTTCCAGCCAAGGATGACTGGTTGCAATTTTCCTATGTTTATTTCTATCCTTTCCTTGGGTATTATCCTTTTGAACACTTAGAACAATCACCGGATGAAAATTCTCAATCATCTTTGTGCTCAAATTTTGATGAACACGAGGACCTGGTCAACATGAAAAAATCAGAGACTCACACTATCGAGGAGCAGTTTTTACACCCTAGGGATTTTTTCAAGGACATGTAGATTAAAAAGAAAAAAAATTTTAGTAGTAGGAGGATTTATTTCTCCAGACATGAGGTTGTCTCTTACCTTTTATCTTATTGTTTTGGAAGCCATGCAATTTTCTTCTGATCTCTCATCTCCTCTCGATATTCAGGAAGAAGTGATCATGTTAATGAGGAAAAAGATGATCCATAATCTATATTTGGTATCCCTATTCACATGTGGGTGGATCAATGATGCAGTGCCCCCCCACCTCAGCAGGGTCTACTGACCTCCAGGCCTCTGGATCTTCTGAATATTCGAGCTAGAGAAGCTCTTCGATTCCCCGCTGGAATCTTCAAGAAATGTCCACAGGTCATTTTCATGAAACTTCATCATGTGAACAAGCACCAGGTGCAAGCTTCTCTCACACGACAACTGGATGTGACCGCGAGCCTAACCCAAAAGGTGTTTCACGATTTCGCGTGTCAGGTATTTGCATGTGAATCACTCGATTCTCCCAACCTCTGAAATCCCAACAGGAGTTTAGCATGTACTAGCTCCTCCCCTATCTTCCTTCAATGTGACCATGAGCGGTGACCACGTGCTTGAATGAAATTTGCATCGTGATTTCGCACTTCTCGACTCTGGGGTCTCCCTACCACCATTCTCCCGATAGCCGAAATCGCGATGGAACTAGATCAACGACCCAGATTCTTCCTTTGATCAACGAATGTGATCAAGTCACGATTTTTGTTTCGTGACTAAGGGGGTCTCCCTACCTCCATTCTCCCAATAGCCGAAACCGTGATGGCGCTAGATCAACGGTCCAGATCTTCTCTTCGATCAACGACTATGATCATATCAGGATTTCACGTTTCGCGACTTTGGGGGTCTCCCTACCTCCATTATCTCGATAGCCAAAATTGCGATGGTGCTATATCAACGGTCGAGATATTCTCTTCGATCAATGACTATGATCATGTTGGGATTTTTCGTTTCGCAACTTTGGGGGTCTCTTATGGAGTCTCTTGACACTTAGTCAAATTCCAAATATGTGCACTCCTTGTAGAATATTCCTAAGAAAGACTTGGTTCTTGCAGATGACTGCACATGCCTTGTAGCAGTTGCTTTGCACTCCTTGCAAAGGGAAAGTCTCGTGCTATCTCTTCTAAGCTTTGGAATCGAAACAGATCCTGTCATGCACTCCTTGCGTTCTGTGTTCACACCTTTCACTCAATCAACAAAAGAGAAACAATTGAAACTCATACTAACATTCACAATTCATCCATTCATAACTAAATTCATTCATTTATGGAAACAAAATAATAGAGAATCACAAACAGTAACAACATCACACATTTGAATCAATTTTCCTCAATTATATTCATTTAGAAAATAAAATTGGCTACAACTATTCTCAAACAAAAAATAAAACTCAAAAAGTCATACTAACTCACAACAACCTTATTTGGGCATACAAAACCTCTATTTATCTCAGAGGGTCCTTAGGGTTCCCCCTGACTACTCATTTACTCAAAAGGAAAACCTAACTGCTACCTAAGTTCAGTTACATTCAAGACTCAAAGTGAAACTCATTGATCGCTCATGATCATTTCACCTCCAAGCGTTTCATATTCTTTTGTTCTTCATCAGATCCCCAAAGGATTTGCAGTAACTCCTAGCGTTTGAGATTCTGAAATGATTCTCGAGCGTTGAGATTTCTTGCCACGTGTGCTCGCTGATGATGCTCCTACATCATACTTCCCCTGGACAAAAATTCATGGACTCTTGTCCATGAGCTCCTGCACTGACTTTCCACGCTTCTAGATATCAACTTCATTCTCCCAATTGGCATCTTATATTGGGCATCCCTTCCATTTGACCAGATATTCAAAATAAGTCTTCCTCCTGGTATTTTTGCCAATTCTTTGATCAACTATCTTCTCCATCTATGGTTTTTCTGCTATAGGCATTTTTTTCTCCCATTGAATCTTATCTTGATCTTCTGATCCCTCTGTGTCATCTTTCCTATAAGGATACAGGTCTGAAATCTTGAATATGGGTGATATGTCCACATCATCTGGAAGCTCAATCTCATAGGCGTTTGCATCAAACTTCCTCAAGATCTTACATGGTCATATCTTCTTCATTTTTAACTTGTTATATGTCCCCGTAGGGAACCTTTCTTTCCTGATATGTGCCAGAACCTGATCTCCCACCTCAAATTGAAGTTCTTTGCGATGTTGATCAACTATGCGCTTGTACTCTTGGTTAGAGTTCTGTAATTGTGCTCTGATATGGCTATGGAGCTTCTACATTTCAACAACAAAATATTATGCTCCAGTGCTTCTGATCTCACTCTGTCCCAAGTCTCTCAACTCAGATACTCCCCTGGGTTGCATTCCATACAAGATCTAGAATGGTATTTTTCCAGTGCTTATTTTTGGCGAGTCATTGTATGCAAATTCTGCTTGTGGCAGAATCTGATCCCACTGGTTATGATGCTTAGTGACCAGAATCCTCAACAATTTTCCCAAACTTTTGTTTACCACCTCAGTCTATCCATCTGTCCGAGGATGATAAGTTGAGATGAAGGACAAATTTTTCCCCAACTTCTTCCACAGTTTTCTCCAAAAATGACCAACAAATATTGTTTCTCTGTCCGAGATGATGCTTCTGGGTAGGCCGTGAAGTCTCACAACTTCCTTGAAAAATAGATTTTCCACATGTGTTGAATCACCGGTCTTTTGGAATGGGATAAAGTGTGTCATATTTGAAAATCTATCCACCACCACAAATATGGAATCACATCCTCTTTGCATTCTTGGTATTCCTAACACAAACTCCATGCTTATCGCATCCCAAGGCCTCTCTGGTATTGGCAATGGTTGATACAATCCAGTGTTCTATCATTTACCTTTTTCATGTTGACAGATTCTACATATGTTCACAAATTTCATCACTTTTGTCCTCATACCTAGCCAATAGTATGAACTTCTCAACTATGTGAATGTTTTATCATGGCCGAAATGTCCAGCCAATCCTCCACTATGCTTCTCCTTCAAAAGGTTGTCCCTCATTAAACATTTTGGTATGCATAAATGATTTCCCTTGAACATCAATCCCTCTTGAATCATATACTCTTCCCACTGGCTCCTATCTCTCAGCATAGGATTCATGCATGCTTCGTATGCCTCCTTGAAATATAGATCATCACTGTACATTTCCTTAAGGTGTTCAAACCCCAAGGTCTTCACCTGAAATTCCTGCAGAATCAAACATTTCTTGCTCAATGCATCAACAACTTTGTTAGAATTCCCAGCAATATGTTTTATGAGAAAAGTAAAATTATGCATAAACTCAATCCAATTTTCATGCTTCTGATTCAATTTTTCTTGTCTGGTTATGAATTGTAAATCTTGGTTATCACTATACAAGAAAAATTCCTGTGGGACAAGGTAATGTCTCCATTTCTTCAAGGCTTGAATTATGGCATAAAATTCCTTATCAGATGTGGAGTATTTTCTCTTAGTCTCATTCATCTTCTCACTGAAATAGAAAATTGGTCTATTGTCCTGGCTCAAAATTTCTCCAATTGCAACTCCACTTGCATCACATCTCACCTGAAATGTCTTTTCAAAATTTGGCAAGACTAGAATTGGTCGTTCTATTATCTTCTCCTTCAGTATATTGAAGCTCCTCTCAGCCTCTTCTGTCCATTTAAAATACTTGTGCTTCTTCTTCACTATATCCATCATTGGTGCACAAATTCCACTGAAATATCTGATGAACTTCCTATAGAAACTTGCTAATCCAAGGAAGCTTCTTACCTCAAACATGCTTCTTGGTGATGGCCATTCTTTGATTGCTTTCACCTTCTCTGGATCCATCTTCAATTCATTTGAAGAGATCAAAAAAACCAACTAAATGAGTTATGTCTTCATAAAAGAGGACTTGTTTAGATTTATCAGTAGCTTCTCTTGTTGTAGTCTCTTCATCACTAGTGTCAGGTGTCTCAAATTCTCCTCTTTAGTCTTGATAAAGATCAGTATATCATCCAGATATACAACCACAAACTTGCCAATGAAATATTTCAGTATTTCATTCATCAGCCTCATAAAAGTACTGAGGGTGTTTGTTAATCCAAATGGCCTAACAAGCCATTCATACAAACCTTCATTTTTCTTAAAGGTTGTCTTCCATTCATCACCTTCTCTCATTCTTATCTGGTGATATTCTCTTTTCAAATATATCTTAGAAAATAATTTTGCTCCACTTAGAAATTCCATTAAATCATCCATTCTTGGCAAAGGAAATCTATACCTGATGGTGATTTTGTTAATGGCTCTTGAGTCTGAACACATTCTCCATCCTCCATCCTTCTTTGGGCTTAACACAGTTGGTACTGCACATGGACTCAAGCTCTCTCTGACCAACCCCTTGTTTAAAAACTCCTGGACTTGATTCTTTACCTCCTCATTCTCTCAAGGTGTCAGTCTATACGCTGCTTTATTTGACAGACTTGCTTCTGGTATTAGATCAATATGATGGATGATACTTCTGATGGGTGGCAATGAGTTAGGCAGCTCATCCACCACTATGTTAGCAAAATTGTCCAATAATTCTTGAATTTCTTCAGGAAAATCATCTATCGAATTACTTATAAGGACAACTCTAGGTTTCCTCACGAAAAAAAACATCTCTTGTCCTTTCTTGACTTCTTTCAGGAGTTCCTTCCCGCTCATGAGAAGTATGCTTGTGTTGGCTTCTTATCTCACTTTCTTATCCTCTATTGGCAACAACATGTGTGTCCTACCATTCTTCTCCAAGGTGTATGTATTCTTCCTCCCATAATGAATGACATTATTTTCAAACTGCCATGGTCTTCCCAACAAAATATGGCATACATCTATGGGAATTACATCACATAGAATTTCATCTCTATATCCTCCTATTTTAAATTCAACCAAGCATTGTTAACCATTGCCTAGTGTCCTTTCTACAAGCATGAGACTTTGTATGGCTTTGGATGTGCAATTGTCTCCAGCTCCAATTTCTCCACCATCTCTATGGATACTAAGTTGTCAGTACTCCCACTGTCAATTATCACCTTGCAGACTCTGTCCTTAGTCTTGGAAGCTGTCATGAAGAGATTGTTCCTCTGCACCAGTTTTCAACTTTTGCCTTTGGTTTTAAGAGAAATTTTCTCAACATCAAAGATGTTACATCCTCTGCTCCTTCTGCTTCAACATTTCTTCTCTGCGCTTTTAAAATGTGAGCTTCACCTTCTCCTTCTTTCTTTCTCTTGGGACATTCCCAAGACTTATGTCCCGCCTTTCCACATGTGTAACATATCACTTCTTCTCCTCCACCTCTTCCTCTTCCTCTAGAAGAACTTCTTCCGCCATCTTTTCCTCCTAGGGAACTTCCTCCTCTTTTCGAGTGACTATGTGGTTTCTCAGTCTCATCTTTGGATTTTTTTTCCTTGTCATGGGCGATTTCCTTACCTTTGTTTGGGACTGGGCTTCTACCTCTACCTCACTGGTTTTGTTTTCTGGCCAACTTCTCCTCCACCTTCAGTGAAAACTGATAAGCATCCTCCATTGTTATTACTAACATCATGATGATCTCATCCTAGATTTCATACCTCAGGCCATTTATGTACCTGGAAACTTTTTCTTCATCCTTCTCTCTTTATCTAGTTCTGATGTTCAACTTGTAGAACTCCTCTGTGTATTATTTAACTGTCATACCCTTCTGTCTCAAGTTCTGAAATTTCCTGAACATATTGATTTGGTAATCTTTGGGCATGAATTTTTCCTTTAGCTTGGCTACCATTCTGTCCCGATTATTTATCTTTTGTTTTCCCTTACTTCTCCTCTCAACCTGCAGTTCATCCCACCATAGTGCTGTATGTCCCTTGAGTCTGGTGACAACATGTCTCACCCTCTTCTCCTCATCAACATCTTCATAGTCGAAATATTTATCCATATATATTATCCAATCCAGTAGCTCTTCAACATCCAAATTGCCTTTGTACATTGGGACCACTATTTTGGCTCTATCTCCCAATCTGACAACTTCTCTCAGTAAGTGTTCTTCGACAACATTCTCTCCTACAACTTCTTTGAATTCAAATTCTTCACTCTCTGCATCGTTGATGTCTCCAGCACCAGGTTCTCTTCTTTGCACTGCCTCCATCGCCTCTAGCCTTGCACGAAGTTCTCTCATTTCCATTTCTACAGCCCGATTGGCTAAAGGTTGTTCCAATCGTCTCCTCGGTGGCATTGTGTCGACTGTCTCTCACACACAGAGTGTAGATTCAAGTTCTATCATCTCCTTTATCTCCTTTTCCTGAAATCTACAGATGAAAATCAGCTCTGATACCACTTGATGCAGTGCCCCCCCACCTCAGCAGGGTCTGCTGACCTCCCGGTCTCTGGATATTCTCAGTCTTTGAGCTGGAGAAACACTTCGATTCCCCACTGGAATATTCAAGAAATTTCCACAGGTCCTTTTCATGAAACTCCATCGTGTGAACAAGCACCAGGTGCAAGCTTCTCTCACATAACCACTGGTTGTGACCACGAGCCTAACCCAAAAGGCGTTGTGTGATTTCGCGTGTCGGGTCTTTGCATGTGAATCACCCGATTCTCCCAACCTCCAAAACCCCAACAAGAGTTTAGCGTGTACTAGATCCTCCCTTATATTCCTTTAATGTCACCATGGGCAGTGACCACATGCTTGAATGAAAGGTGCCTCACAATTTCCTGTTTCATGAATCTGGGGGTCTCCCTACCTCCGTTCTCCCGATAGTCGAAATCTCGATGGAACTAGATCAACGACCCAAATTCTTCCTTTGATAAATGATTGTGATCAAGTCGGGATTCGTGTTTCGTGACTTAGGGGGTCTCCCTACCTATTTTCTCCCGATAGACGAAACCAGAATGGCGCTAGATCAATGGTCCAGATATTCTCTTCGATCAACGACTATGATCATGTCGGGATTTCATGTTTCGCGACTTTGGGGGTCTCCCTACCTCCGTTCTCCCAATAGTGGAAACCGCAATGGCACTATATCAACGGTCCAAATATTCTCTTCGATCAACGACTATGATCATGTCAGGATTTCGTGTTTCACGAACGGTCCAAATATTCTCTTCGATCAACGACTATGATCATGTCAGGATTTCGTGTTTCACGACTTTGGGGGTCTCTTATGGAGTCTCTTTGACCTTTAGTTCAATTCCAAATATGTGCACTCCTTGCAACAGATTCCTATGCAAGACTTGGTTCTTGCGGATGACTGTGCATGCCTTGTATTAGTCGCTTTGCACTCCTTGCAAAGGAAAAGTCTCGTGCTATCTCTTCTGAGATTCAGAATCAAAACAGATCCCATCATGCACTCCTTGCATTCTGTGTGCACACCTTGCACTCACTCAATAGAAGAGAAACAATTGAAACTCATACTAACAATCAAAGTTCATCCATTCATAATGAAATTCATTCATTTATGGAAACACAATAACAGAGAATCACAAACAGTAACAACATCACGCATTTGGATCAATTTTCCTCGATTATATTCATTCAGAAAATAAAAATGGCTACAGCTATTCTCAAACAACAAATAAAACTCTAAAACTCATACTAACTCGCAACAACCTTATTTGGGTGTACAAAACCTCTATTTATCTCAGAGGGTCCTTAGGGTTCCCCCCAACTACTCGTCTACTCAAAACAAAAACCTAATTGCTACCTAAGTTCAATTACATTCAAGACTCGGAGTGAAACTCCCTGATCGCTCATGATCATTTCACCTCCAAGCATTTGATCTTCTTTTTTTCTTCATCATCTCCCCAAAGGATTCACAGTAACTCCCAACGTTTGAGATTTCGAAATTATTCCCAAGTGTTGATATTTCCTGCCACATGTGCTCGCTGACGAAACTGACGATGCTCCTGCATCAATCAAGATTGTGGTTATTCTTTCCATTAGTATTTTCTCCCTCCCACCCACCTCCATGAGTTGCTTTCTATGATTGGTTACATGCTTATTTATGCTCATAATTATTTTGTGCTTAAATTATCTTAGGTGTATTACATGATTAAGCACAGGGGGAGATACCTTGATGACATGTTGAGCAAGTGGTTGCACTAGTTGTATGATTTCACATATTATCACTAAGCACTTGATCTTTATGGGCCTCAGGCCCTGGGTAAGTAGGCAGGTCATTTACTTTTATGCATTGCATTTGTGTGTTCATCATAGGTTAGTTGCATTAATTTTATTTGCATATTGTTTTGTTTCAATTATGCATAGTTGTTGTGATTTTTTTGAGTCATATTACATATTAGTTAGAAGTTTTTGAAAAAATCAAAATTTTATTTTTAGGGAATAATTGTCAATTTTGGAATTTTGAAGTTTTGATTATATGAATAAAGGGTGAAAATGCCACCCCTCAATGCTCTAATATTTTTCTTGAGTATGTGTAGGCACAATTATTACCAAGAGATGTTGAGGTTCTCATGTACTCTACGACGAGCACATGTCTCCATGTAGGAGCTAGATCTTACCCCACCAGGCTAGGGGTGTTACGAGGAAAATCTCTCTATGGATAGAGGAAAACCACAAAAGATGGAATGACACACAGAAATCAACTCTAATATCAAGTATGCTATATAAATTAAATTCTAACAAGAGAAGTCTAGAAACCTACCTCATATGAACGTCCGAAGAAGACCATCGTTGAGAACTTGACCCAAATATTTATACCTACAACTTCTCCTCAATAACCAAGATACAGAAGCATGTGGAAATGATATATAATGTTAGCATATAAATTAGCATAATCCATTAACATAGATAACAAATACTCCTATGGAAAATAATAAAAATAATTGCAAGATATCAATTGGACAAGAAAAGAGTATTTCTATTAATGTAATCAACATAAGTACATAGGTGACAAACTTCTGTAACGACACATATCGGAACCGAGAAACTAAGTCCCTCCAGATGGGCTTCCACCACTTCAATCCTCCACAAATGCAAGCACACAAGTAGGAGTCAATGAAGTTCTCCATCATGCGATAAGAAGAGCTTGGGGGATGAACACAAGAAGTTTAGACTTTCAAGGACAAATGGACGCAGACTCAATTGAGGTGAAATTTCTTCAGAGTGTCTTTTCTCTCGAAGATGAATTCCTTCCTTCAAGGCTTGTATATGGATCAATTTATAGCCTCCAAATGGAATTGAAGGGTCGATTTAGAGTGTTTCCAGTATATGGAAGGTAAAGGATCAAAGATCTCGTGACATGGCATGGAAACCCAACGCATTTTTTTATTTTTTGAGCACCAAATCTGATGTATGCGGGATGTAGTGGACTACCTCGCATACATACATGAGATGTATAACTTCTAGGTTGCGTACAAGTACAAAAATGCATATTTTTAGCTCTAGAGTGAACAAAAAGGGGAAATGAAGTCTGCAGAGGGAAATAGAAGGCCATCAAATAAGGATGCATGTATTGTGGAAAAATATGTTATAATAGATGCCCCCTAATGTGTGAGGTTAGAGGAGTATCTACGATGGTAGAAATACATTATAATTCCCAGAAGTGGAGCAATGAAGACTCAATAGGAAGTACTAGTTACTCATGAGAATATTACAATTCATGATGAATTTGTACACATGGTCGTCAATCTGAATTACACTGCATATCCACGTGGATATATATCAAATAGTTGTTCATGGCCATGAATAGGTAACACAAAGTGGACATATACCATAGTCTTTCAAGTCATGAACAAGACACAGTGGAGTCTAGTCTCAAAATCAATCGAAGATATCTATACACAATGGAGTACAGTCTGATCTTCCATGATCACTGAAGTCATATAGGTACTGGTCCGATGAAAGATAGAAGTAGATATGGGATGTTTCTACTGTAAACTGGAGGTCTTCTACACTATCCTCCAAAGGTGCAAGTATACATTATGTGAATAGAGGAGTCAAATTCAAACACAATGAAATTTTGTTTGATTACTGGTCATTAAGGTATACCATTAAAAATGCGAGACAACCCACCGATAATGAAAGTAGGTGTCAAGGCACCAAGTTCATTCAACAAGTGTGAATAAGGGTGTGGAGTTCGAACACCCAAATAATCCTTTGATTAAGTGACATTGATGTATTCCCAACTGTCGATGGTGGGAGAGCCTGCCTCTGCTCTGATTACTACAAGCCTCTAGGTAATCATAGGACTCTAGATCTTGATTCTAGAATAGATGAGTTGAATTCAGTGGAAGGATACCCACTGAAAGGAGAGAATTAAGGCATCTCTCATCATCCAACATGAGGTACAAAGAAATCGCTTGATAGTTAGGAGGATCTCAGATGAATAGGATGTTCATGAACCAATGACCATGTGAATCTCTCACATGCACTAGATGCAAGTAGTACATGAAGAGATCCTCTGAATAGTAGCCAATGAGAAAAAAATCCAACAAAGGCAAGGAAACCACCAATAGGTATAATGGAATACAAGACACTGCATGAATCCCAATGTGTGAATACATTTATTTTCTTCGAACACAAGGGAATCCCTCCAGTTAGCGACCAATGAGGAGATGTCATATGTGGGGTTCAATGTTACCTACCGATGATGAAAGTAGGCCCAGGGTGCAAGGTAGGACAAAAAAATCATGTGATTCTGAGATACATTGAGGGTATGGCTGACATGAAAAGTCAAGATTTCTGAGAAATGGTCGACACATGATTATAATTCCTTTCAAAAAGAGCATGAGATAGATGGATAACTCAAGAAGCAAAGAATTGACACCGATCATTGACAAAAGTTTACGAAATAGGAGGCATAAAAGAACTCTCCATAGGGACTAGAAGAATAACCAATTGGAGGAGTAGAATCTAAGTAACGAGCTCAACTTCCTAATATCATGCTAAAACCAAACATTGGATGAAATGGACTCAAGATTTTGTGCTATGTTCAAAGGAGACACAATTGTTGTTGATAGGAGATAATATTCCTTTATCACTTGTCTTTTTTTTGTTTTTTCATAGTAAAATAAGTGCTATTATTTAGGAGAGGAAACGAGTGTCGTGAGTAAGAAACTAGTTCCAAGAAGTGGAACATACCTATGCTCAATGCAAGGGAACACATGCGGGGCATGGACACTTGGGGGGATGTTTCCTCTACGGGAAAAGGGTGTCAAGATGCAAAGGATATATGAAAGGAACTACTTGGCTAGTGATGATAATTGTTGAGGAAAGAGGCTTATAATGAGAAAGCGAGAGCTGACAATAGGCTCAACAATGCAAGAAGGATAATGGAAAGAAATTACAAATTAACTCAAGAAGTGTCCTTTTTCATAGATGTTAGTCCCCTAGGACTGGAAAAGTATAAAATAATACCCAGGAGAACTCTTATGGCCAATGGTGACCAGAGTATTAATTTTTCATATGTAGTCTACTTGGTCTGGAAAAAGGGTTAAAATTATACCAAATACACGTCCTTTCAAAACCATTTGAAGGATGTGAAAGAGACAAGTTCACTCGATAATATTTTCATTTTTTGGAGTCTGAAAAGAGATTAATTGAGACTCCAAGATGTTTTTCTAAGAATGATATCATGGGGGAGGCTAGGTCTCCCATGCAAGTCTTCTATCGAAATACCGCAACTCACTGGTGCCTAACACAAGCTTATAAGAGCCCAAATCTTTCCAATCCAAGCAGAATATAATACTTGCAGATGACCCTTAATCTATAATACATCGATGAACACCCATTATCTGGAAGGGTGTAGAATAAGGAAGGCGAGGCTCTACAAGACCACTCCAATCAAAGGAAACCATCCTAGGACTTGGAGGGAGGGTACTCAGAGAGAGTGGAATTCTCCCTTGTTCAGAAGGTACAGAACTAGAAATGCTAAGGACATGGTTGAAAGACACATCACCTCCTAAAATAAGAGTGGGATTGGCCAAATATTTCATCGCCAATGTAACTTCCTTAGATTTGTCACTCTCCAAGGGAAGAGTGGGATCGACCGAAGATTGCATTGGAACAACCACTTCTTTAACCATTGGTTGAATAGGATGTGAGAGAACATGGTGAAGAGACACATCAATCCCCAAAACAGGAGTGGTGTTGGTCAAATATTACATCAACACGATTGTTGGTTGAACAAGATGCAAGAAAACATGGTCAATAGATGCATCACTCCCCAACAAAGGAGTGGTGTCGGCCGAGATTTCATCGACATGACCGATGGTTGAACAGGATGTAAGAAAACATGGTCAAGATACACATCACTCCCAAAAATAGGAGGGGTTTCAACCGAAGATTGCATTGGCACGACCATTGTATCAACCAAAGAAGGATTAGAATGTTAGGAAACCAAATACGACTCATAACCCAAAGGGCCACTAGATCAGGACCGCACTTCTCGTACCACTGCAATAGAAGGGCACAAACTAGTTAAGTAATCTCCTTTGAAAAGTCTACAAAGGAAATTGGGCTTACATATTATACTTCTAGGATTCTCAATCGTATCAATTCCCATAGCATGAATTGCAGTGGCTAGTGACATGCTCCCAGCATGACTTGCAGAGGCTAGTATCTTACCTCCAACATGACTTTCATAGGTTGGTGATGTTTGTCCAATGTGACTAAGAGTGACTAGAGTTGTGCCCCCAACATGACATGCAATAGATGGTTGCTTGTCCCCAACATGACTTGCATATGTTGGTGATAGGTCTCCAACATGACTAGCAGAGGTTGGTTTCAAGTCCCCAAGATGACTTGCAAAGGTTGGTGACTTAATGCTAGTTTGACTCGCAGTGACTGGACTTGTGCTTCTAGCATGACTTGCAGCAGATGGTTGTGGCATATGAGACAATGGTCCCAGGAAAGATTAGTTTTGAGAAATCATAGGACAAATAGGGTTTTTGTATACACCATCGACCTTCCTGGTAGAATAGTATCCTCCTCCCAACTGGTTCATAAAAGTTTGTAAGGGCATCATCACCGAGGAATATACTTGCGAGGAGAAAGTGATGTGACATGGGTTACTCATGTGAGGATATATGTTTCCCTCGGATAAAGAAACTCTATGCAAGGGGTTTCCCATACTATAAAACTGACTGCTCCTGAATGAAACACTAGAGGCTATAGGGAGGTTCTCCATGAGAAAAGCATTTGTGGGAACCGACATAGTAGAAGAAGGATAGATGGACATGATGTGAGAAGTAGAAGGAAAACCTATTTGAGCACTCCATCCTGGAAAAGTGTAGTGATTATTGGGTCTAGAGGAAGAAGGGGTCCAACTCCTACCATGGGATTTACTTGAGGGATATGACCCCCACCAAAGAAAAAAGAGTATACATAGATGTTGTGCCCCCATAACCAAAACTAGGAATCATGTGAGATGACGAAATAGAGGATGACAAGTGCGAAGTCATGTCTGTCATACCAAAAGAGAAAGGATTAGTGGCCAAAGGTATTGACTAAGTATTATGATTCAACGTAGCACTAGGAAATACAAAAGGATTCATCCCCATGGACTAAGTAGAGACCATGGACTGGGTAGCAATAACTCAGGGAGTCATAAGGGCTCCACCAATCATAGCAGTCAAAACTCACGATGCAATACAAAATCCTAAGGCCAACTAATAATCAAAGAACACACTCCTAAATAAAGCTAAGGGCCAATGCACACAAATAGGATATGATGTCTGAAAGGGATCTACCAAACTAAAGTAAGTATCCTTGCTCAAGATAGGCCTGCGACTTCGCAAAAATAGAGTGGAGTTATAAAAAATAGTTATAAGGACCCTTGTAGCCTTCACAACAAAGTTGATCAGATCCCCCCGGAGAGAAAATCCTCCATAAAGTATGTGTGTTGTATGATCCCTATATGACCCAAGGTACCTGAAAAATAACCCATGCAAGAAAACTATGCGGCTACCTAGATCAAGCAACTAGAGTCACCATGATATAACCAATGCTCAGGCGAGCAGTCACAAGTTCGATCGACTGTATAGGAAGGGTAGAAAATATTTAAATATCAAAATC
This sequence comes from Picea mariana, assembly GCA_032191745.1. NCBI lineage: Eukaryota > Viridiplantae > Streptophyta > Pinopsida > Pinales > Pinaceae > Picea > Picea mariana. The sequence goes on along the minus strand of JASDQU010735837.1, from coordinate 146,656 downwards.
ATCACCTCTCAAGGAGGTAAAGGAACTAGCAATACCCCCAAATATGAATAGAACCCCAAAAGTATCTCTGACGCTAGGAAGGTATTAGAGGGCTATCTCTGCAACCAACTTCGCGTGACCTCGTGCTTAACTCCATTATGAGCGAAGCCTCTTGAGGACACCAATTATATAATGGGTTTTACCACTCCCTAGTTAGACACATACATTTAGTTTTATAGCAGTGGAGAAGTTTTTTCACAAAATCCTATTCCAAGGCCCTAGGTCCTATACTTGTTTGTGTACCTTGAAAAATAGGACCGTTTCTAATCAATTTTAATTATTAATTATTAATTTTAATGGATTCTTCTTACTCAAGAGGTGTGATTGTTAAATTGATGGTATTATGACTTGTTGGCCCTCGACCAAGTTTTGAGGAAAAATTGGTCGGTTTTGACCACTTTTGGACTTCGACAGGCTGGTCGAAGATGGAACGCCTAGGTGGAGATGAGATTGTGGGATCTCACTTATTTTGTGAACCCAACAAGGGGTTCATTAGGGTTTTTGTATTAGGGTATTGGGATGTCGGCCCATGGGTTTACCCATGATTAGGCCTTTTTGTAAGGGATGTAAAAGTATATATAGGAAGGAATGTAATGTAGAAGTAGCAAAGTGTGCTTAGTGCAAGCAATGTAGTGATGGGATAAAGTGCAAGAGACAAGTGATGTGTATGTAGCTAAGTGCAAGTGGCTCTGAGTTTCTTTGTGCAAGAGATTGTATATGTAATGCTCTGTGCCTTGATCTGATTTTGGGAAGGTGGATCTGGTTCTTAGTGCGAAAATCACCTGTCCAGTGTGAAGCTTGGCTCTGTGTCTTAGTGCATAGGAGAAGATGAATGTAAGAGATTGAAGCAAAATAATAGAAGAAGAAGCAGTTGGTGGGAGTAGCCCCACACTGGGGTGAACCACATAAATATTGTGTTGATGAGTTTCTTTGTGCTATGATGTTTATGCTTTAAATTTGTTTAGTGCATTGAATGTTATGAATGTTAGATAGATCTATTGATGCTTAGTGCTTTACTGGTGAATGATATATCTGATTCAGTGCTATGTGCTATATGGTTAGAGTGCTTAATATTTAGTATTACTGTGCCCAATTGTACTTAGGGTTTGATCTACGATGTGAATAAGGATAATATATTAATGAATGTTGTTCCTAAGTACTCTGCAAAGTGTTGTAATTATGGATCTATGTCCCAACTTGGTTACAAACACCTGAGTCCTGTAACCTCCCCCCTGCCTCTACCTCAGGTGAGACTTCACCTGCTTCGCAGGTGTTTCCGAAAGGGCCGGTATTTAGGGTTTTGTTGGTGTGTTGTCGAAGCATTGAACCCTTGGTCTGCCCCTGTGCCATCAAATGGTTCCGATGCTAGGACATGAAACTGTGATTGCTGGGAACTTAAGTAAAAGAAAAGAGAATCTTTGTGCATATATCTGATGTTGTAGTGCGCAGTACTCTACTTGACTTGTGAAACCTTGTGCTAAGAAAGAGATCCAATCTGAAGAAAGGAGGTAAGGTCTTAAAGCTTTGTGTTTAATAAGAGTAAGTAAAGTGAAAAATTTTGTTTCGAAAGCATGGATCTAGGTATGTTTGATAGATTTTTTTCCTAGTATGAAAGCTAGGGTACAGTTAGAAGAAAGAGTTGATCTAAATAAATTTGATAGAAATAGAGAAAGATATGTTATTCCTATGCATAGAAAGAATTTTTGGACTAATAAGTGGATGTAGGAACCTAGAAAGAATTTTTGTAGATTGCAGGTCCAACATTGTGATCATAGTACGCAGTACAAGAAAAGTTGGGGAGTTTATAAGAGAAAGAGGGGATTGACATTATGTGATAACTACAGAAGACCCAGACATTTTGCTAAGGAATGCCCTGTTGCAGGTCCTATTTGTCTTTATTGTAAAATTGTTGGTCATACGGTTGAGGATTGTCCAAGGATGATTGCTAAAGTTGAACAAATGAACACGAGTCAAGAGAATAAGAGCATATTACAGAACCATAAAGAGAAATAATCAGAGAAAGTAAAGACTACATTAGTATAGTTAAAAAAAGCAATGAATGATCACAAAGATGTCAGCTTACCAAAAATCATGAAAGTAAAACAACACATAGATACACGAATATGAGACTTCGACATAGACTGTACCTTGGATGAGGAAACACAAGTGAATATTATGCCAGAAAGCACTTGGGAAATTTTTGGAAAGCCTATTGTGGTACCTTCATTGGAAAGAATATGTTTATTTAAAGGAAATATGATAACCTTGTGTGGAAGAGTTACTAGTGTACCTATTATCATCTATGGAACACCGACATAAGAAGAATTTGAAGTTATTAGGATTTTTGAGAACAACACCCCTTTCCCACTTTTGTAAGGAAAGACTTGGATCGAGAAGGATCATATCCGAAGGAAAGCAAAGTAATAAGCTACAGGAAAGAAAAAGAAAGAACTACGGGACTTCATAGCTAGAAAAGTAGATTGACTGATATAAGAATGAGAGGATAACTTGAAGTAGCAGAAGGCAAGAGAATTAGTTGTCGGAGTGTAAGAAGGTTTGAAGGAAGTATCCATGTAAGAAGAAAGTATATACGCCCAGGAATCAATAAGGGAAGGGATATTAACTTCGAACCCTTTGAGAGTACATCAGCAGTGCAAAGTCACTACGATAGGAGAAAATAATAATAAGAATGGGAAGAGAAATCCAGGAACAGTTAGAGAGACTCAGATCATAGGAAAGAAGGAAAGGAGGCTTAGTAAGAAGAAAGACAAGTTAGAAAATCTACAAGAAGTTACAGAGAAGACTTCGCAGTAGGCAGGTTTGCAGAATTTCAACCTCGTCGGAACACCAGAACCACGCAGAATGGGACTTCACCTCAACGAAGCTATATAATCGTTGGAGGTGCCCCGACCATTAAAACGACGCTCTAAATGGATAGGAAACACATTTATGGATAAATAGACCGCATTTGGGATGTTGATATCGTGCCATAATGGATGGATTCACATTGATGGAAGCAGTCTTGCTCGTTGGAAGAATCTGTTATGACGCTCGCTTATTTAACATGTCCAATGTTGTGCCAGGACCACTTTTCATCATCTGTGATTAACGTTTCTATCAAATAACTGATTGTGTGTCGAGATGTAATTTCATAACTTAGACATCGCCATCTGTTTTCTTACCCCATCTATTCATTCACCTACCTCGACCTATCCATTGAAAAGAAAGAATATCGGATGCGTAGGATGAGTTAGAGAAGTCCGTCAAGGAGGTTGTTAGGAAGTATATGGCTGATAGAGGCATGTATGAACGTGTTCAGGCATCGTCAACCAGGGGATTTCAGGTGTCCCCTTCGACCACATGATGCTCTAGCCATGCTAACCCTGCGACTAAGAAGCGAAGTAATCATCGCAATGATATGGCTAAAGCGAAGCAGATTCTGTCGATCTTACCGAATTATATCTTGCCTTTGGTTGGCACGGTCAACCAAGATAGAATTCCACGGGACTTCGAGTACACATTGATCACCTCATATGTCCCGAAGGAGATACGTGTAGTTGGAAGCCATTTGGGCCAGATCCCATCCTTAAAGAATAATGATTTCAACCTCAGAGACAGAAAGAACTACACGATGCTCACACCGCATAGCTACCTGATGAAAACGACTGGGAAGAAGGGTCGCATAGTCTCTCATCCTTGGATAAAGGAGATCGTGTAGTCCACAATATTGAATGTCATGAAGATCTCTCATTTTGGCTGACATTAGGAGGTTAATAATTGCGTTAAACTCCTCTTGTCATGTTATCATGGATGATACATGTGTCTTGACAGGTGCATTACCATGTATCCAGCGCTGATCCACTTGATCACAGGACTGAGCATGCAAGGACCTGACCCTCAACTATTCTACCCAGGGAAGGCTTCAGACCGCTCCCTGGCACAACGCATTAAGGAGGCCTATGACAAAGTTAAGAAGGGGAAGCGAGGCTACAAGTTAGCTTATATCCAGGATGGCACAATGTGCATAGCTTTCCAACTTATTTTTGGCAATATCGTCAGAAATAAATGCCCCACACAGGTCACCGGGTTCATGGTGGACCTTGCAAGTAAATACGTGGAGGGGATGCAAATGAACTAGGCGAGCTACCTTGTCAACAAGCTCGAGAAAGACTGTCGCGAAGCACAGGATCAAGGGCACGAGTTCTATTTCAGCTGGTTGTTGGTGTTTATCGCATTTGTCACTTGGCAAATGAAGGAAGGAGCTACCTTCCTAGATATTGAACCATCGGATCCGTTGGCCGCGAGGTTCTCCACCTCATGGTACACGAATGACATGTCCAAGAAGTGGCATTCGAACGCAGTGTTCCACACCTACTATCAGCAGCTAAAGGTTTCCATTGAATCATTCCCTTGCATGACACCGCGAACCTTGCACCAGTACAGACCATTAGCTAAATTCTGCGTAGATCGACATTTTATATATATCACTGCATGCAAGGATGAGAGTAAGGAGGAATTGTAGTCCTATTACACGCTGACCGATGAAGACATGGAGGAGATCATGAAGGAGTGGCTGATAGAGTTCCTTGTACTGGCTGATGATGCATAACTCTCTGACCCTGATATCATAGGAAGCCCCATGGTCACTCAGGTCGAGCATGTTGGAAAGAAAAGTGTGAATAAGAAGAAGAAAAAGGAGGAAGTCCAGGATGTACAGATTGATGAGGAAGACAACGCCTCGGAAGAAAGTGGACCGGGTTTGCCCGCAGAAGGAGGAGGAGACAAAGTAAATCACGAAGAAGGAGAAAAACAAGGAGAAGATGAAGCTACACCACCGAAGGATCCCCCTACCGAGAAAGAAGCATCGAAGAAGAGGAAGTTTTCTCCGCAGAAACCCTCATCCATAAAGAAAACTCGTGCTAGTAATCCCCATATGGAAGCCACACTCATGGAGGATGACATTGGCCTAGTCCGCGGAGCAATGGAGGATGTGTCTGAGAACCTATTTCATAGATATGGTGCAAATCAAGAAGATATGTACGCAAGATTTGAGAAGGAATTGAAGGAAATACAACGATCCATTCAATTGAGCCGTGTAGTGCCTACTGCGCCTTCATCATCAGAAACCGTAGAGTTGGGAGATGAGCCAGCCCAACTTCGAAGACTGGTAGATGCAACATAGGTTTGGCTCGAGAAAGTTCAAGAAGAAAAGGAAGAGGCTATAGAAGCCCTGAAGAAAGAGAAATAAGAGATCTTGGAGCAACTACAAGTTGTGCGGTACTGTGTGACCGCTTATGAAAATGAGAAGGATGAGTTCCAGGTGATGCTCAATGGAGACAAGATGAAGATACAAAGGGAAAAGGACCAGCTACTCATAGAGAAGACTGCAATCAAAGAAGTGGTGAGAAAAGCACTTAACTTTGTGCCAGGCTCAACATAGGAGGAACATGAGGCAATCAAAGTACAAGTGATGAAGCTCACTGAGGCCATTCAACAACTTCAAGCAAGGGTAATGGAGTTGGAGATCCAAGCAGTACCAAGAACTCCACAGAAAGTGCATGACCAAAGGTAAGAAGCCGCTAAGAGCATGGTAGGAAGGATTAGGGCCCTCGCCTCATAATTCAAGTAGTTAAGCAACAAAAGTGTGTAGAATTACAAATGCCTCATGGAAGATCCAAAGCTTAGGAATTTGGAAGCGAAATTACATGATTCACAAGAAAAGCACATACATTTCAAGTGCAAATGAAATCACTCATTTCAGTTGAGAGAATGAAAAGATCACAAGAAAAGCACGCGACCCAACAACAGATTACTGCCATCTAGGGCAGAGTCATGGAGGTCACACAGAGGCTACAACCGGTGAAGGACAAAGCCTGGACGGCTTTTGAAGAGATCGAAGGACAAGGCTTACAGTTGGACTAAGTGGTTGCGATAGTGGAACGATGCCTGGAAGGGCCTGTTACCGATCAAGTACTCTAGGAACTTGCTTAGCAAGAGGATTAGGCGAAGCAACTGGTCGAGGCATCTCGAGCTAAGCTTGAGGCCTTCGAAGCAGTTTTGCCCAGATATGAGTGACTTGGGATGAGTCACAGGTGAGTGTTGGGGGCCTGTTGGCCCTCAACCAAGTTTTGAGGAAACATTGGTTAGGTTTGACCACTTTTGACTTCGATAGGTCGGTCGAAGATGGAGCACCCAAGCATAGATGATATTGTGGGATCTCACTTATTTTGTGGACCCAACAAGGGGTTCATTAGTGTTTTTGTATTAGGGTTTTGGGATTTCATCCCATGGGTTTAACCATGATTAGGCATTTTTGTAAGGGATGTAAAAGTATATATAGGAAGGAATGTAATGTAGAAGTAGCGAAGTGTGCTTAGTGCAAGCAATGTAGTGATGGGCTAAAGTGCAAGAGACAAGTGATGTGTATGTAGCTAAGTGCAAGTGGCTCTGAGTTTCTTCATGCAATAGACTGTATATGTAATTCTCTATGCAAGTTGGCTCTTTGCCTTGATTTGATTTTGGGAAGGTGTATCTGGTCCTTAGTGCACAGATCGCCTATCTAGTGTGAAGCTTGGCTCTGTGGCTTAGTGCATAGGAGAATATGAATGTAAAAGATTGAAGCAAAATAATATAAGAAGAAGCAGTTGGTGGACGTAGCCCCACACTAGGGTGAACCACGTAAATCTTGTGTTGATGAGTTGCTTTGTGCTATCATGTGTATGCTTTAAATCTGTTTAGTGCATTGAATGTTATGAATGTTAGATAGATCTATGGATGCTTAGTGATTTATTGTTGAATGATAGATCTGATTCAGTGCTATGTGCTAGATGGTTAGAGTGCTTAATATTTAGTATTACTGCGTTGAACTGTACTTAGGGTTTGATCTACGATGTGGATAAGGCTAATATATTAATGAATGTTGTTCCTAAGTACTCTGCAAAGTGTTTTAATCAAAGATCTGTGTCCCAGCTTGGTTACAGACACCTAAGTCCTGTAACCCCTAGTGCCTCTACCTCGGGTGAGACTTTGCCTGCTTTGCAGGTGTTGCCGAAAGGGTCGGTAGTTAGGGTTTTGTTGGTGTGATATCAAAGCGTTGAACCCTGGGTCTACCCCTATGCCAACATGACTCAACATATATAAAAAGAAGCAAATGTAAAAACATTGCTAAGTACTAGTCTTGATTTTTCAATGAGATGGTATGCTTCTAAATGTTGTTTCTAAGATGAAATATCTACAATTTCAATGAAGTGAAATATTTCCTAATATGCCAAAACTAATGCAATTTAAACAGAATTGCACATGCTTTAAATAAAAGTGCAAAAAAGAAAAATAAAATTGCATTTTCAGTATAATAGAATGAAAATGCAAGGATTGAATAAAAAACCTCTTAGAAAGACCATACTGCAAGCATCAAGTGACAAGCCAATAAGAAGTAACTATCCAGACCCAAAATGCAATGAAAAAAAAAATAAGGACAAAGAGTTTGCCCAAGAATTCACCAATAAAGCGACTTCCTATCACTTTGTAAGCACTTAACAGTCATAATAAGGAGCCAAGAAGTCTTGGCAACCAATAAAACTCACCCAACAATCACTAAAATCAACCAAAAAGACTCAGAAAATAGTGTACATTCCCTAAATGATCCAAGTGGATATTGGTGGCCACCCACCTATTCCAACTGGCTCTTCTTATTTGTTTTTAGTTCAAGACGTTCTTCTGTACTTCTTTGTAATTGTGGGTTCTACACTTCTGGTGATATATGAATCCCTACACATTTTCTAGGTGGATATTGGTGGCCTCTCACCTAATCCAACTGGATTATTTTGTATGTTTTCATGAAAACACATCTTGTTGTACTTCCAGGGTCATTTTGGAGCCCTAAACAATGTTTTTTCGCTCGCCATAGTCAAATTGTAGAGGGAGTTAGAGTTTGACAATGTACTATGAACTTCTCTGAAATACCTTTCCAATGGGCTATCGCGCACCTAAAATGGAGGTCGTATGCAAAAGTTACAACCCCGAGAAGTTGAGGTACCAACTTACCCATAGGGGCCCACATGACTTTTGGAATTTCACCTCCTAGGGTTAGGTTTTTGGATGTATAGGGTTTTGGCATTCATGAGTAATATAAAAAAGACCTTTGAAGCCTCATTGTAATCATTCTTCTCATACGAATGCACGTAGTAGCTACATCTCTTTTCAATGATAGCTACCACCATTCGGACAAGTGTTTCAGTTCTGCAATTTTACAGTTTCAACATATTTCATTTATTCAGTAGAAGATATTGTTCACTGGATATTTGTGTTGTTCTTTATATCTTTGTTTTTATTGTATTTAGTCTTTTAATAATTTTGTTCTTCTCCTAAATCTGGATCAGTGGTATCAAATTGATCTACTCTTCATTTATTTTTCTTCGTGCATGTCCCCGACAATATCTGGGTACAAGAAGTTGGGACTCAAACCAATCGAGTCGTTGCAAGATGGACCACGTCGAGCCCAACAAAAACCCATGGGATATGAAAATAAAGATGATGGAGAAGGAGATCCTTTTAAAATGTTGCTCAAGGAATCCCTTGTGTGACAAAGGAACAAAATGATGGACAACTTTGCGCAGATCCTTTAGTGGTTGCCCAAAGGAGAAGTGTCTTCATCAAGCGACCATGCAACCCCCTTCAAGGTACATGTAAATTTTGATATTCCATTATTTGAAGGACTGATAGATGTAAATGTTGTAGATAAATAGTTGAATCTACTTGAACGGTATTTTTTGGTCCATAATTTTTCCAATAGGGAAAAGATTTTTTTTTCACTCCTCAAGGTTGTCCCCCATGTTAAGGACTGGTGGGAAACTTAATCTGAGCAAAGGGCCATAGATAAATCTGCAATATTTGTCATTTCCCCTACATGGGATTCCTTTTTGGATGCCATTAAAGAACAATACTACTTTGTTGGAAGCTACGAGGACCAATACATCGGATGGAACACCCTGCATCAAGAAAGGGACCAGAAAATACCGGATTTCACCAATATTTTCCATACCCTGCGCACCAAATTGGGTATCAAAGACTCTAAGCGACATCTGGTGCTCAAATACTGCGACTGTTTTCATAGATACATTCAAACAGAAATGGATTTTATGTACATCATCACATTGGGTAAGGCTTATAGCTACGTGATCAAGATCGACCATGAATTTAATGAAAAGAGGTGAGAGTTTGGATCTGCAAACTCCTCACAACCGAAGCAGGGAAAAGGAGGCCCCAACCCACAGATCAAGGGACAGAAAAAATATGGTCACTCTCAGGACAACCAGTCCAAGATGCAACACAATAAGGGCAATGAGAAGACGAAGAAGGAGACGGGAAAATGCTGTGAGT
>JASDQU010735837.1:60405-72010 GCA_032191745.1 Picea mariana | reverse complement strand
ACCACATTTTCTCCTTAAATTTTGATTTGATGATATTTTTAATAGTATCCTTATTGTGCAAAATGGCGTCTTCCATGATTCCCCAATAACTTAGCCAAGACTGTGCATCTTTATGTCATCCTTGCTTGAGTCGATGGTGGTTACATCTAGAATTTGAAGCAATTTTAGGAAACCTCTTGTCTTCCATGTTGTTTAACTTGTTCTTATACATTAGGCATATAGTCATAGCCATGTTCTCAATGGGGGAAAGGCTTGCCTCTAAGAGGAGGATGGAATAGGGAGTATTTCCTTTAATTTTGAGATTATAGGTTATAAATTTCTTTTGTATTTACTCTATTTTTTCTCCAAGATTCACGAGAGACACTACATCCCTAGACTTCACATCCATAAAGAATAATAGGAGTAACAAGAATTTCAGGTGTATCTAGCTTCAAACCAAATTAGAGGTAATTTTGAGGAGAACGTAGTTTTATTATTAGTTGAAAATATGGAATACTTTGCAATTATTGGCAGGTGGAATATTTTTTTGGGTTGTATGTGGAATTTTTTGTTGAAAATATAGGATACTCTGCAATTTTTGATAGGTGGAAATTATTTTGTTGAAAGTTGCGAGTGGAATTTTTTTTGTTAAAAGTTATAGGTTTTTGTGTAAAGAAAATGAAACCAAATTTCTAGTTTCCTATCCTGCACCTCCTTGAGATCTGGCAAGTTGTACTCTTCCTTATTCCAATAAAAATTTCCCAGAATTTCCGAAGCGGTAGAGCACAAATACTATGGTGGCGATTTCATTAGTTGATAGTAAATTTGCATGCAAATTTTCCCCTACCCTACAAACTTTCCCCTTTCTTTATACGTTGTAATACAATAACATCACATCACATCACTCTTGAGCCATTGGATCCAAACTTTTGCAAGTGATCATGTTAAATCCAATATATAAAGACCAACTAATAAGAACCCTATAGAAGGTCACAATCATCATGTTTAAACTACGATATAAACATGGAGTTGATTTATGAATAGAAATCCATTTAATATGTATTTCCATTAGAAACCACATGGGGAAAAAAATGAGAAAAGGATGAGGCATCCATGTTGGGATGTGGGGATAAAATATTTAAAAAACCAATGAAATATCTCGCAAAAATAAGTCAATGGAACTTAGGTGAGGAACAAAATGGGAAATTGTTGAGTTGTGTAACATTTTCACCTGAGCCTCTATTTGGTGACTCTTGGAACCAAATCAAAATTGTAATGGTTCATTAAAAGGTCTAATATATATGGTAGCCTCACAAACACTATGTTTAAAAATGTGTTTTGTTATGCATAAAATATGTTATGGTTCATGGGATGCTTAAAATATAACTAATATCAATGTGGGTGATTTATGAGTTTTTTTAGTTTCAAAAATTATTTTCTTGTTGTTATTTTTTTGTCCATAGGTAAATTATTTAAATACAAATGCCTCCAAAAAATAAGGATCAATCAACTTTGGATAATTTTTATGGATATTTTACAATATCAAAAACTTATAATGTCGAAGATATTTCATGTATACTTGATTTGAATGATGAACCTAATGAAGACATGGATGAAGAACTTGTCGATGATTTATAAATTCTTGGCCGTGACAAAGAAGGACAAGATGGTGGATCTAGTGGTCCGAGGAGAAGCAAGACCTCCTCAAAACATTAATTTTGAGAAGAGTGGGAATTAAAACATCCTTGGGTGTATAGTATCAATGTTGTAGATGCAAAGGCTTGTGTGAAGTGAAACATTTGTGAGAAATATAGGGCTCAAGGTCCATGAGGTATTGGAAATGGATGTAATACAATTCAATATGATTCTATGACAACTTATTCACAATCTTGTATTAATCAAACATTAGTTCAAAAAAAATTGTATGAAACTAAAAGGGTGACTAAGCCCATTCAAACATACATAATGACTATAAATGAGACCAATAAGAAAAGGGTGATAACCACCATGACATTAACATATTTTATTGTATAGAACGATATTGCAATTGCTACTTATGAAGATATATGTTATCTTCAAATGCATTTACAAACACCTAATACGTATTTTCCAGTGGATTATTCTTCATACATAAATAGCAAATATACAATTGAATTTCTTCATTGCATATCATATTACTTTGAAGAGGTGCATGTTAGAAAAAAATTTGAAAGTCCATTTTTCTCTAAATTGTTAGATGAAAGTATAGACTATGGTTTGGAAAAGTATCTTGTTGTGTATTCCACATATCTAGACTTAAAAGGTTTGAGCCCTCCAATCTCACAATTTATTAAAATGATTAGTGTTCTTGATGGAAAATGAAAGACTATATATGATATCATCGTTAATCTCAAGGAAACAAGACATTTTAAAAATGAAAAACCAATAGTAGTTTCCATTGATGGTGTTTCATTTATGGTTGGATGTGAAATTTTTTTTTTTCACATTGCTAAATAATGATCTGCCAAATCTTATTGGTACTCATTGCATTACACACCATGAGGCACTTGCAACATAAGATGCTTCAAAGAAGATACTATAATTTTTGTATGTTGATAAAATAAAAAATAAAGTGTACTCATGGGTTGGAAATTTGACAAAGATAAATGATGAACTCATTGTTTTACTAGAGATAATGGAATTAGAATCCTTACAAGTTCTTCAAATCCATGGGATCAAATGGCTATCTAGGGGTCAAATGGTTGAAATACTTGTTACATTGATGCTTGCTATTTTGATCCTATGGAAGAAAGAAAGAAATAACTTTATCTAGATTCTATTGAGAATGAAATAAGATACAAACATAATTATCGTAGAGAACACAAAAATATAGTGAAATCCAACTTCTATTAATGAACAAAATAGCAAAATACTAAACACAAACTAACTAGAATGGTGGTAGCTTATCTATGAAGAGAAATATATGTCAGCTATGCTCATTCACAAAAAGATAAATACATTGGGCCGTAAGAATGATATTTTAACATAAAGAAAGAAAACTAAAGGTCATATTACCCCCTCACCTAGGGGTAACTAAAGGAGATCATGTCTCATGGCATGTAATAAATACAATGATTTCGATGATGATTGTGATTAGTATTTTCCACGGAAAACAACCCCTCAGGGTCCTCCCCTCTCATCCATCTTAGCTCATTGCACTTGATCATCATGATATATCTGATGATGATGGTCTAACACACATGAGGTACACTAGTCATTGTTCCATATAAAGTGTCACATTTAATGCATTAGGAATTTAGGTGAGGATCATGGGTCAAAGTTAGATAATGGATCATGAGTTTGGAAGTAATGATGTTTGTCTTGTTTCACCTTGGTGGTCATAATTTGTGTCCTAGTCCAGTGTTGTCACTCTTGGGGAACAAGGGTACGACTAGGAGGCCTTGATAGCGTACCACTCCATTTCATAATTAACACTTTTCATCCTAAGGCCTTCCATAGTGTACTAGTCTTCTTGTAATGGATGTTACATGTTGATCTAGGTGGTTCTCTGTGGCCAACCACCTTTTTCATTGAATCAACATTTCGAGCCTATGGTTTTGATAAACCATGACATTCACCCTTTTGATAGGGAATGGAATGTAATACCATCTTCATTTGTTAATTACAGACATCATGTAATGATTTCCTAGTGGTCTTATGTACATGCCTAAAACATAGTGTTAATGCATCGAATCCCATTAGAAATCTACAATTAAGCATGCTCGGGCTAGAGTAGTACTGAGATGAGTGACCACCTGAGAAGTACTAGTGTTTTGAATGCCTATGGAATTTTATAACTTAGATTAATTTACCCGACATGCATCATGAGAATTGTTCTCCTCTCACTCTCTCATATATAATTGAGGCAAAGGAGGCCATTTAAGAATGCAATGGAGTGTGATGTAAAACTTCTTGTGTTTAAAACATATAGCAAATAACATAGTGGGAGTTGTAAGGTAGTGATATTTAATTTTTTCTTAAAATAATGGCAAGAAGTTTGATGATAGATATAAAAAATTTTAATGGTCATAATTTTGAGCCGTGGAAGCTTAAAATGGAAGATCTCCTTGTAGATTGAGAACACTGGGTAGTTGTGAATCTAGGAACAATTTCAATGGGTATGTCGAAGGAAGAATGAGAGAAATGAAAAATAAAGGAAAGGAGCTCAATTCGACTATGGCTTTCATATTTTGTACTACTAAATGTCTCAGGAAAAGACATTATGAAGAAATTGCGAGACAAGTTGGGAAGCTTGTACCAGTTGAAACCTATGATAAACAAGCTATTTCTTTGAAAGAAACTATATCTTATGAGGATGAATGATAGTATCATAGTAACAGAGCACCTAAATGCATTCAATGTTGTGATAAGTTACTTATTGTTTGTGCATATTAAAATCATCGAGGAGGAGAAATGTATCAGTCTATTTTGTTCTTTGTCAGATTCATGGGATAGTCTAGTCGTGGACATTGAGAGTAACACAACCACATTAACTCTTGAATATGTGGTTTCATCTCTGCTATCAGAGGAAATGAGGTATAAGAACATAGAAGTATCGACCAAGGATTCATTTATGGTGATAGGTCGACCAATTGATAATGGCAAAAGTAAATTCTTTGGTCGATGGTTTAAGTCAAAGGGTAGATATAAATCCTTAGTTTAGTGGATGAAAATATGTTGGAAGTGTGGTAAATATGGGAATTACAAAAGGGACTGCAAGTCGAAGGCTGGTGAGAAAATTTTTGAATTTAATAGAAATTAGTTGACAGAAAGAAATGCTTCTCCAGACAAAGGAGGATATGTGTATCTGGGTTCAACTAGTACGCAGTCAGAGCATGATGTTTGTTTGATCGAATCAGGTGCATATTTTCATATGAAACCCCATAGGGATTGGTTTTGTGAGTATGAGAGATATGGAGGAAATGTATTCTTGGGGGATGACTTGACAACAAAAATTGTTGGACGAGGAAGAGTTTTATTGATGCAACAAGATGGGAGGAGTAGAACCCTTCCAGGTGTGCTACATATTCTTGGTTTGGCAAGAAATATAATATCTCAATAAAATTACTGAAGTAGGTGTGCAAACTTTATTTCAAAAGGATTCATACAAAATGGTCAGGGGAGCAATGGTCTTAATAAGAGGAGTTTAGATTGGAACCCTGTACAAGTTTTTGGGGAGCATTGACTTTACTGGATGCAACAACATTATTGTCTCTGAAGTCGAATTTACTATGACTCGACTCAACTCGACTTAGGTTGACTCAACTCTAACCGATTCTATTGTTCCTCATCTAGTCGACCTGACCATGTTATAGAACCATATGATGGGACATATCAAGGAAACAAGACTTCGATCTATGCAAAAAAAATGGTATGGTCAAAGGTTTTCTATATTGTAACTTACAAGTCGATTTTTGTGAACATTGCATATATGGGAAACAAATCATGTGAGATTCCCATTTGTAGCCATAAAGGAAAAAGGGATAATGGAATTGATACATAGTGATGTGTTTGGGAATGTACCGATTCCATCACTAGGTGGATCTATGTATTAAGTTTCCTTCATAGATGATTTCTCTAGGAAGACATGGCTATATTTCCTAAGGAAGAAATCTAAGGTTTTTAATGAGTTCAAAGAGTTTAAATCTCTTATAGAAAACCAAACGGAGAAAAATATCAAGGTGTTGAGAATTGACAACAGATGTGAATTATGTGGTAAAGAGTTTGAGTAGTTCTATGAGAAATCTGGCATAGCATGTTGAAATACTACTCTATATACCCCACAACAAAATGACATTATCTCTAGGGCTTGAGAGATATAAGGGAATTATTTTATGTTTTTAGGGATTTTGTTGTGTGAGAATGGTGTTAGATCTCTCATATAAATAAGGTAAGAACTTCTCACATGTAAATAATTGTTAATTGTAGAGATACATCCCTACTTGTCTACTTCTACATTCTCTCTTATGAAAAATGGCATGGATGGCTAGTTAGAGTGATTTTTTGGAGAAGATGTGCTTGTGGATTCTTTGATACTACATGGATATTCATTGCTGAGGTTTTGATGGAGGAAATATTTCTTGAGTAAGTGGTCTCTTTTCATATTGTGGTTTTGTTTATGAAAGCATTTAAGTGTAATGTTGTTTCTCTAGTGTTGGTTGAGCATTCTCTTGGATTATTCTTGAACAAACCCTTCTTACCAAAGCTCTTATAATTTTATTAGTGATGAACCTTCCCTTGAATTGTAATTAATACTTTAGGAGGATCTCCTATGATTAGTAGAGAAAAACTTCTAGGTATCACCCTAAAAAATCCACTCACTTCTCTCTAAAGAAATCCTTAATTGACCCCATATGCCCAAAACTATAGTAGGCACTAGTCACTCTCCCAATATTCATTCATTTAATTATGAAAAATACGTTATTTTTACCATTTTAGGGTTAATTTAGGGTTTCATTACAACAAATTTTCATTTTCAGCCATAAATAACCTAGAGGTTTTGACTTTTATGCATATTCTTGACCTAACAATCATTGTAAAACCCTAAAATAATTTTCTTGTTTATTATTACAACCATCTAGGGCTATATGTCTATGGTTTTTAGGGTTGTTGTACTCCTCTTAAATTTCTAATTTTGTTGATTAATGAAACTCTAATTTAGTCCATGGTTTATCCCTCTTGTTTAATTGGTTTATTACTTGTAAATAGATGATATATTTGCTACTGTAATGAACTGTTTTGCTGCTATAATTTAATATATTTTTCCAAGTTTTACAACAATCTTTAGCTTTTCCTTCCTTTGTAGTGTTTGGGGATCCTCTTGAGCCTTAATTTGACTTGGAAAACTTCCTAGATTGACCTAGATCCTCGTATCTTAAAATCTAGAAATTGCTTTTACTCACCACCCTATCCTTACTTTGAATATCTTATTTTATTGGTGATATGTTGAGTAGTTACACAAGGGGGCTTATACTTGATTGTTTCTTTCCTAAGGATTCTTGGAGGCTACTAGGGAAGCCTCCCTTGTGTTGGATTTTACTCTACTAAAAAGAGGGAATTTGTTGCCTAGGTGATAGTGGTGACATCTTCTGATGTTCCACTAGTCTTAGTGCCTTGTGAAGGCTTTTCACTTGGTGCTAGATTGTGTGGTAACAATCCCATTTGTGTTTGACTAGCAATGAATAATACGCTTGTCCACAAACTTATCAATGGATTTAATTCTTTAGATTGGGAGTCCAAATGCTTCACAAGATAAACTATTCTCAAGTGATTGTTCTTATTAGGGCATGATTTTCATGGTTGTACCAGTAGAGTTAAAATATGAGAACTCAAAGAGTGAACCAAAACCATTTTTCGAAGACCTCTTTTCCATAGAAGTCATGAAAAATTAAAAAACAAAGCACTATAAAAGAACCATATCTCTTTGATCAATAATGAATATAATTATCAAATCCAATTCAACCAAGAGGACTTCGATCTATGCAAAAAAAAGGTATGGTCAAAGGATTTCTATATTGTAACTTAGAAGTTGATTTTTGTGAACAATGCATATATGGGAAACAAATCATGTGAGATTCCCATTTGCAGCCATAAAGGAAAAAGGGATAATGGAATTGATACATAGTGATGTGTTTGGGAATGTACCGATTCCATCACTAGGTGGATCTATGTATTAAGTTTCCTTCATAGATGATTTCTCCAGGAAGACATGGCTATATTTCCTTAGGAAGAAATCTAAGGTTTTCAATGAGTTCAAAGAGTTTAAATCTCTTATAGAAAACCAGACGGAGAAAAATATCAAGGTGTTGAGAATTGACAACATATGTGAATTATGTGGTAAAGAGTTTGAGTAGTTCTATGAGAAATCTGGCATAGCATGTTGAAATACCACTCTATATACCCCACAACAAAATGACATTATCTCCAGGGCTTGAGAGAGATATAGGCATTATTTTATGTTTTTAGGGATTTTTTTGTGTGAGAAGGGTGTTAGATCTCTCATATAAATAAGGTAAGCACTTCTCACTTGTAAATAATTGCTAGTTGTAGAGATACAACCCTACTTGTCTACTTCTACATTCTCTCTTATGAAAAATGGCATGGATGGCTAGTTAGAGCGATTTTTTGGAGAAGATGTGCTTGTGGATTCTTTGATACTACATGGATATTCATTGCTAAGGTTTTGATGGAGGAAAGATTTCTTGAGTAAGTGGTCTCTTTTCATATTGTGGTTATGTTTATGAAAGCATTTAAGTGTAATGTTGTTTCTCTAGTGTTGGTTGAGCATTCTCTTGGATTATTCTTGAACAAACGCTTCTTACCAAAGATCTTATAATTTTATTAGTGATGAACCTTCCCTTGAATTGTACTTAATATTTTAGGAGGATCTCCTATGATTAGTAGAGAACAACTTCTAGGTATCATCCTAAAAAATCCACTCACTTCTCTCTAAAGAAATCCTTAATTGACCCCATATGCCCAAAACTATAGTAGGCACTAGTCACTCTCCCAATATTCATTCATTTAATTATGAAAAATACGTTATTTTTACCATTTTAGGGTTAATTTAGGGTTTCATTACAACAAATTTTCATTTTCAGCCATAAATAACCTAGAGGTTTTGACTTTTATGCATATTCTTGACCTAACAATCATTGTAAAACCCTAAAATACTTTTCTTGTTTATTATTACAACCATCTAGGGCTATATGTCTATGATTTTTAGGGATGGTGTACTCCTCCTAAATTTCTAATTTTTTTGATTAATGAAACTCTAATTTAGTCCATGGTTTATCCCTCTTGTTTAATTGGTTTATTACTTGTAAATAGATGATATATTTGCTACTGTAATGAACTGTTTTGTTGCTATAATTTAATGTATTTTTCCAAGTTTTACAACAATCTTTAGCTTTTCCTTCATTTGTAGTGTTTGGGGATCCTCTTGAGCCTTAATTTGACTTGGAAAACTTCCTAGATTGACCTAGATCCTCATATCTTAAAAATTGCTTTTACTCACCACCCTATCCTTACTTTGAATATCTTATTTTATTGGTGATATATTGAGTAGCTACGCAAGGGGGCTTATACTTGATTGTTTCTTTCCTAAGGATTCTTGGAGGCTACTAGGGAATCCTCCCTTGTGTTGAATTTTACTCCACTAAAAAGAGGGAATTTGTTGCCTAGGTGATAGTGGTGACATCTTCTGATGTTCCACTAGTCTTAGTGCCTTGTGAAGGCTTTTCACTTGGTGCTAGATTGTGTGGTAACAATCCCATTTGTGTTTGACTAGCAATGAATAACATGCTTGTCCACAAACTTAACAATGGATTTAATTCTTTAGATTGGGAGTCCAAATGCTTCACAAGATAAACTATTCTCAAGTGATTGTTCTTATTAGGGCATGATTTCCATGGTTGTACCAGCAGAGTTAAAATATGACAACTCAAAGAGTGAACCAAAACCATTTGTCGAAGACCTCTTTTCCATAGAAGTCATGAAAAATTCAAAAACAAAGCACTAGAAAAGAACCATATCTCTTTGATCAACAATGAATATAATTAGCAAATCCAATTCAACCAAGAGGAGAGGTTGTAGCTTACAAATGTCATAATTGAAATAACTTGGAAGAGCATCAATATATAGTAATTAACTAAAATGAATGATGCACCCTTTGAAATCGACCAAGAAAAGAAATAAAATGTGTGCGTATCTCAAGTGATTACACTTTACTTCTCAATGGAATACGTATAGACTTACATGCAAATAAGAGATTATCTATGTACAAATATGCCTCTGATGCAAATATCGATATTGGGTCTAGGTTTCAATCATAGGACCTATGGGTTATGGTCTCACCACACTTCTGTTGCGCCACTCTGATGGTAGATAAGTAACAACTACTGATTAAAAATTTCACGCTTTCTTCAAATGATGATTAACAACGATGAACATGTATCCATTACTTATTTATTGACTGGAAAATTAATAGATACCTACATTTATTTCAAACATCTATGTTGTCATCTAGTCCGGTTAGGATACCTTGTTTTCACCTAGGCGACTCGAGTTCAAATCATAGCAATGAAAATAATCATTTTCTTTACTTTTTCTCTCTTTGTAGATTTTGAGGAATTGGAACCATCCATTAGGTTTGGATTTCTATAGATTTGGAGGTGATCTGGAATCGGATCCAGAAGCCTGATAGGGGTTAAAAATGCTCAGAAATGAAAGTGCTCAGAATCCGATGAAACTAGTACCATTGCGTCTGTCTCGTCTTCCTGATTCCGATGGTATATTTACTTCGTCAAATGGGCTCCGTATGTGCAAGATATTGCGTTCTGTCCGAAAAGCCAAATAGGCAAAAAAAGGGATGACTGTATAGTCCGTACAGTCCCACATGGCATGTTGACTGTACAGACCGTACAGTCCGTACAGATGATGTGGCAGCTCCAGGAGGTGACATGTGGCAGGCTGATTTGGCGTATGGGTAGACAGTTGGGCCAATCCGTGGGTGAAACGTGTCACCACTGTAAGGGTAACACGTGGCACAGGATGACGTCAACAAGTACTGTGGAAAACACGTGGCAGGCTGACAGGGAAGTACGGTGGCAGGTGGTAGGCACGTGGACCATTGAGCGATTGACGTGTGGCAACTTGTGGTTGGTTGTTGAGGTGCCACGTGGCCCAGTCATGGGCTGCCATGTGGCACCCTGTGGTTGGCTGTTGTGGCTTTGTATAAAGGTTATATGGCTCGGCCAAGATCAAACACGCGACCTCCCCCCCAGGCTATGGACTGGCAGGGCCGGGCTAACCGCCCGCTGCACGGGTAGTACTTATTATGTATGTGGCATAAAAAATATTTAAGTTTTGTTAAAACCTTGGGCAGAGGCGGAAAGGGTCGGGGCTTAGCCCCAGCCCTCGGTGTTAACACACAGCGGTGACCACTATATATGACCGGGAGCGCGGTTTAAACGTGGAGGTGTTGGCGGATAAGGGTCCAGCCCCCAGATCCTGGGCGGATCCCACAGGACCGGGGCTACAGCCACCAAAAGGGCACGGGGGTTACAACTCATAGCCCATGGGCCTATGCCAACGCATCACAGAACCGGAGCCAACGACAGGGAGCCAGTGACAGGGGGCCAGCGCTTGGCCAAATATAGGCCATGTGACTGCGAAAAGGGGGCGTGCGCCTAGGCCTCAGGAGCTTAATGCCTATTTTTAAAATAAAGTGGGTTTTTGGTTATGTATTTGGATTTTTATTTGTTATTATGCCTGTTATTATTGGATTTTCTCCATTTTTGGGAAATATTGAGCATTTTTTGAGCCCAAATTTTGGGAGGAAGTTGGAGATGGATAACCAACTTCAGATCTATATAAACCAGGCCTGTTTGAGGCCATGGGAGGATAGTCAAGGAAAAAAAAATCAGAGTTATGCTGAAGAGAAGCCAAGCCAAAGCCATTTTTATGCAGGGAAGATATTGAGGAGTAGACGCTGTCGGGCCATTTCTGGGAGCTCCGGACGTCCATTTTGCGTGTTGTTTTCTTTGCAGGGTTCTAGAGATCTGGAAGAACATGACCAGATTGATTT
>JASDQU010735837.1:25133-49907 GCA_032191745.1 Picea mariana | reverse complement strand
AGGTGGGTGGCCACCAATATCCACCTGGATCACATACCATGAGACCCAAAAAGTAATGCATCATCCTGAGATATTTCATCTCAAACTCAACAACCAGTTTTCTCTTACACTCTGAGATGAAATTTTCCACACCTGTTAGAAATAGGTCATCCACATACAACAATAGTATTGTCAAAACATCATCCACAACCTTAAATTAAAGGTTAGGATATGCACTTCTCTTTGTAAATCCTAAGCTCGTCAGAAAAATGTCGATCCTTCCATACCATGCTTTGGGTGCCTTCTTTAATCCATATAAATCCTTCTTCAATATGCCCACATGTGTCTCCCTATCATGTACCTTGAACCCTTGTGGTTGCTCCACATATACTTCCTCTTTTATTTCACCATTCAAGAAGATTTTCTTCACATCCATCTCATGCACCTTCCATTTCATTAATGTGGCCAATGAAAGTATAGTCTTGACCGAGGTATATCTCACCACAGGAGAAAATTTCTCCTCATAGTTAATGCCCTCCTTTCGAGAGAATCCTCGAGCCACAAATCTATCCTTATAATTTTCAATACTTCCATCAACAACATGTTTCGTTTTGTAGATCCATTTTAAACTTACTACTGATTTCTCCTTCAGTCTAGGGACCACATCCCAGACATCATTCTTTACTATGGACTGATACTCCTCCCCCATGGCATCCTTCCATACCCTATTTTATGCAGCCTCTTCATAACTGGATGGTTTTGCATCCATGATATCAAACAAACATGCCACATAGTTGGACTACAATTTCGACTTCTTACTTTCCCAGAGATATTTTTCTAGGGCACCATATTTTTCTTCATCTCAGATGAGCTCCTTTGCCCAAGCTGGTCTTCTCTTGAGAGAAGGCATCTTTGTTGGCCTCTGAGGTTCATCCATTAATATCAAAGGTAGGTGAGGAAGTCTTATCCAATTTGACATGCTTGTTTGTTTTATTGTTACTTTAAACATTTCATCATCCCATAATATCAAAGGTAGGTGAGGAAGTCTTATCCAATTTGACATGCTTGTGGGAATGCCTTCTACATCGACACTTTCTTCATTGGTGCTACTAAAGTGATTACAAGATTTGGGATTTGATCTAAGTGTTTTTGCAAACATATTCCTTGGATATGCCACGTTTTACCCGTTTAGTTGCGAGCATTGCTAAAGAGAAGGTAAGATTTAACCTTGGAAGTTTATTGTCTTCAAATGAAATGGAAACGACAGCTACCGAAGTTCGAGCTCTAACCTGATAACGAATTATGGGAGACGGTGGTGCCATATGTTTTAAGGAAATTGCGCATGAAACTATTTTGTGAAGCAAAGAGTATGAGACAAATGCAAGCGAGCGAGAGATTATATGTGAAATATATAAAATAGAAGCCACATCTGATGAATAATATCAGAGCCAGGTTTCGATCCTAGGACATATGGGTTATGGGCCCACCACACTTCCACTGCGCCACTCTGATGGTAAATAACATTAAAAATCCACGTTTTTGACATATACGGTTAGATTATGTCGTTGGCTTGACCAGTCCTTCCATCACTTGACACACATCTTGTTTAGCCTCGTGCTTTAGAAATATGGCAACCGATAAAAACATAGGAATTAAGGATAGAAGGGTCTCTATGGTGAATTTTCCATTAAAACAATTCAATACATGGTGAATTTTTAGCATGTCATCTTTGTGATGCCGAATACGGTTAGAATTTGATGGGAAAAATGCTCTATTTGTTAAATTTTTTGCATTTGATGGGAAAAATGCAAAATTTCTTGGTCACCGTGAGTCCGTGACCAATAATCAGATAAGACGGTGCAGACAAAGGTAGGGTGGAGAAATGATGACGTGGGACACATAATTGAGAGGAACTATGGTGGCCTCGACAATGCTAATTGTAACATCTTTCCCCAGAGTGGAAATTTCAACCATGGCACTTACGCATGGCACCACCAAGATCTTGTTTCATTTTGTTGACAACAATGCTCAAAAATCCTACTAGCCTAGGCATTTCAATTATTTCCTCATTCATAACAATGGCTCTGTCACTCATAATGATATGATCAACCCTTAACGTTGTTCTTCTAAATCAATAACTATGTGTATGCTAAGTCTCTATGTTGTTTTCATGCTCTTTTCGCTTAGATATCTAACAATAAATAAGGCATACTTATTTATACTAATATTGTAATCAGGTTGGGTTTCCAAGTTATATACTCTATGTTATTATTTTCAAGAACGATTGTTTACAATCATTCTAAGTTTCCACGATTTGGTTTGATGGAAGTTATGTTTTCCAGATTTTTGAGCCGTGATGAAATAGAAATCAAGTTAAAAAAAACTACATCACTGACTTGTGTGATCGTACTAATCAAACAATTAAAATTAGGATTTACACCATATGATGATGATGATTAACGTCCACAGAGACTGAATTGGTCTATCGAACCTTAAGAGGGTAAGGGATTACTTGCAATTATTTAGAATTTTGTTTCTGTGCTTGAAAAATATTAAGAGAAGCTTTCCAAGATCACCATAGTTTTGGTGAGTTAAAAGGCTAGGAAGGTTGGTAGTGTGACAAATATTTTGAAATTGAGATCTAATCTAGGTATAGGCTGGACAATTTAAGAGAAATTTTTTTTCATCTTCAACCTTCTTAGTATCACAAAGGTGACACACTCTTTCATCCCATGGCATTTTAGGAATTGACCAACGCCCAATTTCACTATGGAGCTTGTGAGAATTTGTTCTTATCTTAGCAATGCTTATTTTTTTCTTTACACTTGTCAAAACATAGAGACAATTTTGATCTTCTAGATTAGGGTTGATTACATCCTTATAATACCTTAATTTTTTTTTCCTCTAACTCTTTATCACACCACATTTTCTCCTTAAATTTTGATTTGATGATATTTTTAATAGTATCATTATTCTGCAAAATGGTGTCTTCCATAATTCCCCACTAGCTAAGTAAAATAAACATGCATTCATACATTTATAAATTCGTCCATTGCAAGATATATAAGTAAAGCCGAAGACCAAAAGTTGTTGTATTTCTATCATCAAGTTCAAAAAATATGGTATCATAGTACAAAATTAGGCTTGTAGCCTTCAAAAACATATATATGTCTAGTACATCAAATGACCATGGCATCTAATCTTATTGCCCCGGGTGCATGTCATGATACCACACTATAGTATTAGTGAGACGTCGAAAGAGTCTCACCCATGCACGGGGTACACCTACAATTTGCCTCTCTATAGTCTTAGGCATATCCTCGACATGGACCATAGGAACCCTATGTGTCAGACATGATAGGTTTCCCTGGACATTCTAAAGAACTCGCTTTGCATCCCTTCCAGCCATCTCCTCATCCCGTTCTCTGTGTCAATGCCATGGGTATCCATCTGGTCGTCGTATACCCACATCTGCATAAGAGGGATAAATGTTAATATATGATGCCATACCAAAAATATTTGTGTTTTTTTTTTTGCATTTATCAAATCAAAAAACACACACACAAAAAATGAAATATACAAAAATTAAAATTCTTACCAATCTCCCCAAAGGAAGATCCTAGTGGTAATGACATGTCATGATCCCCTCAGTAGTCGATCCCCTCATAGGGATAGTCATCGATGGAAATGATTTGTCTTCACCACCATTCAAATAACTCATCATTATAGGGGGTTGGCATCCTACCACCTCCCAACCGTCTCATCACTTTGGTCCATTGGGTCATGGATGGATCACATAGACCGTGTGTGATCTAGGTGGATATTGGTGGCCACCCACCTATTCCAACTAGGTCCTCTTGACAGTTTTTAGTTCAACACATTCTTCTGTACTTCTTTGTAATTGTGGGTTCTACACTTCTGGGGTTGTATGAAGCCCTACACATCTTCCAGGTGGATATTGGTGGCCTCCCACCTAATCCAACTGGATTATTTTGTATGTTTTCAAGTCAACACATCTTGTTGTACTTACCGGGCCGTTTTGGGGCCCTAAACAATGTTTTTTTGACTCACCATAGTCATACTATAGATTGAGTCACAATTTGATGGTGTAATCTGTAGTTCTCTAAAATACCTTTCCAACGGGCTATCATGTGCCTAAAATGGAGGTCGTATGCAAAATTTATGACCCCAGGAAGTTGAGGTACCAGCTTACCCATAGGGGCCCACATGACTTTTGGTGTTTCATATTCTAGGGTTAGGTTTTTGGATGTCTAGGGTTTTGGAATTCATGAGTAATATTAAAAAGGCCTCTGGAGCCTCATTGTAATCATTTTTCTTAGGTGGATGCACGTAGCATCCACATCTCTTGTTAGAGATAGCTACCACCTTCGAGCAAGTGTTTTACTTTTGCAGTTTTACAGTTTCAACCTATTTCATTTATTCAATAGAAGATATTGTTCATTGGATATCAGTGTTGTTCTTCATATCTCCGTGTTTATTGTATTCAGTCTGTTAATCAGTTCATTCCGCTCCTAAATCCATATCAGTGGTATCGGAGCGGTCTGCTCTTCATTTATTTTTCTTTGTGCATGTCCCCAACAAGATCCGGGTACAAGAAGTTGGGACTCGAACCAATTGAGTTGTTGCAATATCGGTCGCATCGAGCCCGACAACAATCCATGGGGGATGAAAAGAAAGATGATGGAGCAAGATATCCTTTTAAAATGTTTCTCGAGGAAGCCATCGCACGATAAAGGAACGAAATGATGGACAACTTTGCACAGATCCTTCAGCGGTTTCCCGTAGGAGAGGCATATTCATCAAGTGGCCATGCAACCCCCTTCAAGGTACAGGTAAATCTTGATATTCCATTATTGGAAGGACTGATANGTTGAATCTACTCGAAGGGTATTTTTCGGTCCACAATTTTTTCGATAGGGAAAATATTACTTTTGCACTCCTTAAAGTCGTCCCCCATGTTAAGGATTGGTGGGATACTTACTCGGAGAAAAGAGAAATAGAGGAATATGTAATATTTTTGGTTTCCCCTACATGGGATTCCTTCCAAGATGCCATTAAAGAACAGTGCTACCCCGTTGGAAGCTACGAGGACCAATGCACTAGATGGACCGCCCTGCATCAGGAAAGGGACCAGACAGTACTAGATTTCACCAATATTTTCCATACCCTGCGCACCAAATTGGGTATCAAAGACTCTTAGCGACATCTGGTGCTCAAATACCATGATTGTTTGCATAGATACATTCAAACAAAAATGGAGGTTTTGGACATCGCCTCATTGGGTACGACATATAGATATGATGTCAAGATCGGGCATAAATTTAAGCAGAAGAGGCAAGAGTTTGGATCTAAAAATGCCTCACAGTTGAAGCAAGGAAAAGGCATCCCCAACCCACACAACAAGAGACATAGAAAAGATGGCTACTCTCAGGACAACCAGTCCAAGCTACAACACAAGAAAGGCAATGAAAAGACGAAGAAGGACATGGGAAAATGGTGTGAATACCATAAAATCCCTTGGCACAACACTGAAGAATGTCGCTCCAATAAGTAACTCATGGTTGAGTTGAAGGCGTCCAATTCTGAGGTCGATTCTAAATCCGAATCAAATCCATAAGGAGGGAAGAGGATTATCAATGCGGAACCCAATGCCATTGTCGCTACCACCAAAGTCCAGCGAAGCGAACCAGAAGAACCAAAGGAAGGGGAATGCCTCTTTCACTCAAAGATGTGGGTAAAGGAGGATCCACTTCATTTCATTTTCGATAGAGGCAGTCAGAAGAACCTGACATCAGTAGAGGTCATCAAGCGATTGGACATGCCGATGACAACGCACTTGCAACCCTACACCATCGGTTGGCTTCACCGAGGAAGAGATCTCTATGTCATCCAACAGTTTCGTCTACCCTACAACATCAAGCCTTTCAAAGACGAGGTATTGTGTGATATTTCTCCCCTTGAAGTTTGTGATGTTCTTTTAGGACAACCATATTTCTGGAAGCGTCTTGTTGTGTATGAGTCTAAACCCCGTAATGTTATTATTACTTTGGGTAGACAATTGTACATGATACCAGAGGTAGTGTCGCCTACCACTATTTATTTATTCTCTGCTAAGCAATGCAGTAAGGTCATTTAACAGATTGGGAAGTTCGTCTTCTTTGTGATCCATGCTCATAGTAAGCAAGTGGACAGGATCGTGGAAGAGTAGAGAGACATATTCTCCTCACCCACCGGGGTACCGACGCACCACCAAGTCAAACATCCAATTGATCTAACCCATGGTGCACCTCTGCCTAATGGACCAGTCTATCATCACTCACTAATGGAAAATGATGAAATCAAGCATCAAATCCAAGAGATTCTTCAAAAGGGTCACATCAGACCCAACACCTTCCCTTGCGGAAGCCTGATTGTACTGGTGCAGAAGAAGGATGGGACATGGTGACTCAACATTGATTATAGATAATTAAACAAAATCACATTGAGGAACCAGTACCTAATTCCCAGGATTGATGACCTTCATGACCAACTCAAGGGGTCGAAGTTATTCAATAAGATTGACCTAAAGTCTGGCTACCACCAGTTCCCATCAAACCAATGATGTATGGAAGACAACTTTCAAATATAAAGAAGGTCTCTTCGAATGGTTGGTCATGCCCTTTGGATTAACCAATGCACCATCCACTTTCATGAGGTTGATGGATGATGTATTGAGACCCTTCACCAACTCTTTTGTGGTGGTATATTTGGATGACATCCTCATATTCAACAAAACTTGGGAGGAGCACATGCGACATATTCAACAGGTTTTGAGCACTTTGCGGCAGCACAAGCTATATGCCATCCTGGAAAAATGCTCCTTTGGCATGAACATGGTCCAATACTTGGGCTACATTGTTGATGAGCATGGGTTACATGTTGATCCAGCTAAGATCCAAGTCATCTTTGACTGGCTATCCTAGACCACACTAACTAAGCTTCAGATCTTCTTGGGACTGACCAACTTCTATCGACGGTTCATGTTGGGATTCTCCCATATTTCATGGGCCCTCAACCAAGTGACCAAGGGTGGTGGCAAGGAAAAGTTAGTGTGGGGAAAGGAACACCAATTAGAATTTGATGATCTGAAGCATCACTTGTGCTCAGTTACAGTACTCTCCTTGCCCAATCTGCAACAATTGTTCGAGATTGAGACTGATGCATCTGACTATGCTGTAGGCACAGTTCTCACTCAACACAGTCACCCAATGGCATACCATAGTGAGACACTCTTAGATACTATCTGAAAATACCTCACCTATGACAAGGAAATGTATTCCATTGTACAAGCCTATTGTCACTAGAAACATTACATTCTAGGAAATGAGACGATCATCCACATTGATCACAAGCCTCTGAAATTCATACAGACACATGGGAAATTGCAGAATGATCGCCATCAGAAGTGGTCCACCTACCTACAACAGTTTCATATCAACATCAAGTATAATATAGGGAGCACAAATCCTATCACTGAATTCCTCAGTCAACCTCCCATGGTTGCACTCACAACTGTGCTCCATTCCTATGGACATGAGGCATCTGAGTGGCCCCAAATTTATCAGCAAGATCCAAACTTCACCACCACCTATCAACTCTTGGGTACATGCACGACTGTCACCGATTTTCACATTCGGGACAAACTGTTATTCCATTTGGGCCATCTTTATGTTCCTGCAAGAGAGCGTGGAAAGATGACCTGGGAAGCCCACTACAATCGGATGGCAGAATATTTTGGTGTGGTGAAAATTGTGGTCGTTCTACAGAAAAAAAATTATTGGCCAAAACTTCGATAGGACGTCGTCAAGTATATCAGATATTGCATTGCATGTGCCATTTCCAATCCAACCATCAAGAAGCAAGGCTTATACACCTCTCTTCTTACTCTTGGGAAGCCTTGGGAATCCATCTCGATGGATTACATGCCTGGCTTTCTGTCCACCAAGCAAGGAAATGATTGTGTAGTTGTGGTCATTGATCGGTTTTCAAATATGGCCATCCTCACAGCCTGCAAGAAGAATATAACAGTGGCACATACTGCCAAGATCTTATTTGAATGTATATGGGTCCATTTTTGGATACCATAGACCATCATCTCTGACCGGGACAACAGGTTCCTCAACACATTTTAGTCAAGTCTATGGTTAGTGTTGGACACCAAGCTCACTAAATCCACTACTTTCCACCCCCAAACAGACGACCAAATAGAGTTCATCAATTGGATGATTGTGCACATCCTGTGCATGTACAACTCTAAGCATCCACGTACATGGGATGAGAGTGTCCCCTATGTTCAACACAGTTACAGTAGGGCTCTCCATAGCTCCATCGACCATAGCCCATTTTAGGTGGGGCTGGTATTCCAACCCTTGGGTTCCATTGATGTTGCACTACCTCTTGCAACCACACAGACAGACTCTTCCCATGTTCAGTCTGAGACCGAAAAAGCCACTAGATTCATTGAGTGGATTCATCACACTTGCCAACAGGTCTATGATATTTTGCAGAAAGCCAATGCTAAGTACAAGTAGTGCCATGATAAACACAAGGTACCACACCAACTTTAGGTTGGAGACAAAGTCTGGTTATATTTGTAGAAGGAGCGTCTTACAAGGCCCCATAGAAAGCTCCACCCATTTCTCTATGGGCCTTATAGGATGACCAAGGTTGTGGGTAGAAATTCTTTTGAGCTCAACACTCCACCCTTCCTTGGCTTGCACCCAGTGTTCAATGTGGACCTCCTTTGGCCATATTTACCACCATTATTGGACACCTCAGAGATCACAAAACAACTGACACCAACAAAGCTCAACCATGCCTACATGGAACATGCATCCACTAATTAGATAGTGGACACACAGGTCAAGGGCACTTGCCAGCAGAGGATCTAGCTTTATTGAGTTGTCAAGGTAGGAAGCTCCTACACCAAGGAAAGTGGCTCACCTGGGGCCAAATTTACCAGAAGTTTCCTTACCTAATGGGGGAACTCAATGCAATGGATACCATTTCTTCCTAAGGGGGGAGGACTGATCCAGGTGGATATTGGTGGCCACGCACCTATTCTAACTGGCTACTCTTGACATTTTTTAGTTCAACACATTCTTCTATACTTATTTGTAATTGTGGGTTATACACTTCCAGGGTTGTCTGAAGCCCTACACATCTTCCAGGTGGATACTGGTGGCCTCCCACATAATACAACTCGATTATTTTGTATGTTTTCATGTCAACATATCTTGTTGTACTTCCAGGGTTGTTTTGGGGCCCTAAACAATGGTTTTTTGGCTCGCCATAGTCAAACTGTAGATGGAGTCACAATTTGATGATGTAATGTGTAGTTATCTAAAAGACCTTTCCAGTGGGCTACCACACACCTAAAATGGAGCTCATATGCAAAATCTACAACCCCGGGAAGTTGAGGTACCAACTTACCCATAGGGTCCCACATAACTTTTGGCGTTTCATCTCCTAGGGTTAGGTTTTTGGATGTCTAGGGTTTTTTCATTCATGAGTAATATTAAAAAGGCCTCTGGAGCATCATTTTAATCATTCTACTAAGATATATGTGCGTAGCAGTCACATCTCTTCTCAGAGATAGCTACCACCATTCAAGCAATTTTTTCAGTTCTGCAGTTTTACAGTTTCAGCCTATTTCATTTATTCAATAGAAGATATTGTTCACTGGATATCTGTGTTGTTCTTCATATCTTTGTGTTTATTGTATTCAGTTTGTTAATCATTTCATTCCACTCCTAAATTCATATCAGTGTGGAGGAAATTCTACTCTAGGACTAAGTGTTGGAACCCTCTCGAAGAAAAAACTACACAAAATGGATGCAAACCCAAAGTTTCTCATCCTCCCAAGTTTGCAGTCAGTAAGTTGGCTCTTCATGTTGGCCAATAGTGAGTGCTCCAATCATAAATTGTGGGTCTCAAAAACTCCACAGCATAAAACATAAGTGTCCTTGATGCCTGATGTAGGGAGGTTGATCCTGATATCTGTGTGAGAGCTAGGATGATAATATTCAAACTCAGGTTCTCAATCGCGCTAATAGGGAGTTGGCACCCCACTTTCTCTGTATTTGCGATGCAGTAGGTGGAGATGTACTCTTTTATGGTCCTCCCACCTCCATCCCCTCGAGCCTCAAGTTTTACCATTTCACCCTAGTGAGACAAGCCTGTAATGAAATAAATTCCATCCACCTCAATTCTCAATGGTTGTCCATCGAGATTGAAGGCCTTGGTCTCCAGATCTTGGTAGTTTATCAACATTTGGAGCAACCTCATTTGTTCCCTCATTCCTTTTATGGCCCAAAACTTATAAACCTCGCATATTTGTAATGCTTGTTTTGCCCTCATATTTCCTTCTACTACCGCACCGACATCCTCATGCTCCCTCTCTCTCCATTCAATCACCATACTGCAAAGGAAAAGTCAAATTTTGAGTTATTTTTTATAAAAAACTAATCCATGGACTTGTATGCAGGTAACAATTTGAACAATCTCATATAGGGCTCGATGTACGTGAGAATTCTTTTCTTTTCCCACGTGCATTGGGTCATGTACCCAGCCCGATGAACTACATCCCGTGTACACCGATTTCCCTACCTTACGGCCTCCATAACTCAAAAAATGAGTACCAATTGAAAAATTTAAGCCATTGAAATGAAAGAACACGAGATGGGCAGTTACTTGGTCCAGACGGTTTCCAATTTCATTGACCGTAGCTCCCCGAATCATCACTAGAAGATCATGGGTGCAATGGCCTCAAAAACACTATGTGGGTAAAAACTCAAAATGACATGGTAAAACTTATTATTTTTACTATTTGTAGAAAATGTTTACCAACTTTATATAGTTTTCACCCTATATTTCTTATTTTTGAAACCATATGGACTAATGATGCATTGTAGGACCTAGTTTGAAGTGGTTTTTTTCGGGATATATTGGATTTCCAGCATTCTTTAGCTCGTTTGTGCCTCCGACAGGTATATATCATCACTGGCATATAGGATAGGTTTTCACCTTTATTTGCATTTTTTCATTGTCCTATGACCATGATTCATACACCCTAGGTACGAACCCATTTTTTAGTGACACAAAACCTTCTCGTTGTTACTATAAGTGTCGTTATTAAGTGGTAGAGACTTACCAAACATGGGTGCCCTAGTTAGAACACCTTTTTCCATTTGGTGCCCATGCAGACGTTACTCCATAGGTATGGAAGTCCCTTATAGTCCCATTACGACTTTGCATTTGAACCTCATTCTTATTAATCAATCTCATTCTGACCACTACCTATGGGACTCCCTCCATTATATGCTACTCATAACAACATCCTAGAGTCTTAGTTAAGCTCTTTTCAGACTCCTTAAAAATGAAAAGATTTTCAAGTGATCTTGTATCTTTCACACTCATTAAATAGATTTGAAAGGATGTCTATTTCGGTATAAGTTTAACCATTTTCCGGACCAAATAGACTAATTATGAAAAATGAATACTCTAGTCACCATTGGATAGAAAATTTCTCCTTGGTATTGTTTTATGCTTTTTCGGACCCAGGGGACTAAATCTATGAAAAATAACATTGCTGGAAGTTTCTTCCTAATGTCAAGTTGTAATTTCATTTCATTATCTTGTACGCATTGTCAAGCCTAATATTGACTCCCTCTTTCTCGTTATAATATTGTTGCCCCAACAATTCTCATCATTCACCAAGTAGTTCCTTCCATATATCCTTTGCAGCTTGACACCCTTTACCCCAAGAGGAAACATTCGCCCGAGTGTCCATATCCCACATGTGTTCCCTTGCATAGCACATATGTATGTTCCACTTCATGGAACTTGTTGGATTTCTCGTTACACTCATTTCCTCTCTTGTATCATAGCCTTCTTTTACATCTATGAAAAAGACAAAAAATCAAAAAAAAAAAAAAGGAAGGGTGGGAAAAGAGTATTGTCTCTTATCGGTAGAAGTCATGTCACCTTTGAATAGAGAACAAATTTTTTATTCCATTCATAAAAAAAATTGGTTTTAGTATGGCCTTAGGAAGTTGAACTCGTTACTCATATTTTTACTCCTTCGACTGGTTATTCTTCCAGACCCTATGGAGAGTTTGTCGATGCCTCTTGCGTCACAAACTATTGTCAATGTTTAGTCTTGATTCTATGCTACCTGAGTTATCCATCTGTCTCATGCTCTGGTTCAAAGGAAGTATAAACATGTGTCTTCCATTCCTCAGAATTCTTGACTTTGCATGTCAGTCATCCCCTTACAAATGAATCTCATAATCACATGCAATTATTGTCCTACCTTGCACCCTGGGACTACTTTCATCATTGGTACTTGACCTTGAACCTAATATATATTATCTCTTCATTGGTTGTCTACTCGGTGGTTTCCCTTGTGTTCGACAAAAAGAAATCTATTCATACATTGGGATTTGTGCAGTTTCTTGGATTCCATTAGACCTTATTGTTGGTTTCCTTGCCTCTGTCGGAAATTTTCATTATTGGTTGTTACTAGAGGGTTTCTTATTTCTAATACTTGGATCTGGTGCATGTGAGATACACACATGGTCATTGGTTCATATGAGTTCTTCCTAATATTCAAAGTATTTCTTTGTACCTTGTGTTGGATGCTAAGAGATACCTTAATTCTCTTCTTCTAGTGAATCCCATTCCATCAACTTCATCTCATATATTGGAATCGAGATCTAGAGTCATAAGAGTACCTAGAGGCTTGCAGTCATCAGTGCCAGGTTCTCTCACCATTGATAGTTGGAAATACATCAATGTCTCATGTTCTGTAGATTCCTCATGTGTTCGACCTCAACATCCTTATTCACATTTGTTAAATGTACTCGATGCCTTGACGCATACTTTCATCATCGATGGGTTGTCTCACATTTGTTAACGATATACCTCAATGACCGATAATCGAACGAAGTCTCATTGTGTTCGACTTCAACTCATTTATTCACATGATGTAGACTTGCACCATCGATGACTAATGTAGAAGACATCCAATACAATAGCAACACCTCATGCCTATTGCTATCGTTTATCGCACTAGTACCTATATGACTTCAGTTATCGTGGAAGATCAGATTGTACTTCATTGTATACAAATATCTTTAGTTGATTTTGAGACTAGAATCGACTGTGTCTTGTTCATGAATATGACCTCTTATGGAATATGTCTACTTTGTAATTTCTATTCATGGCCATGAACAATTATCTTCTATATATTCACATGGATTTGCGGTGTACTTTAGATTGGCATCCACGTGTACAAAGTCAATATGTATTGTAATATTATTATGAGTGACTAGTTACTTGCCACCTTATCCTTACTTTGACTATCTAATTTCATTGGTGTTATATTGAGTAGCTAACTGAGGGGCCCTATATGTGATCTTTTCTTTCCTAAGGTTTCTTGGAGGCTATTAGGGAAGCCTCCCTTGCGTTGGATTTTACTCCTTGACTAAAAAAGGGAATTTTTTCCTAGGTGACATAGGTGGCATATTCCGATGTTCCACTAATATTAGTGCCTTTTGAAGGCTTTGCACTTGGTGATAGATTGTGTGTAACATTTTTGCACTATTGTCGGGGATAATTAAGACTTTCTCCTTAGACAATTCAAAGTCTATGCTTCAACATTTTTTATGAGTAAAAATTAAAGCCTTATCTAAGTATACTCATCTGGTAACTCCATTGAGGGAAGAATCCCTTTTCCCTATGAAATATTTGAAGACTATGTGATTGTGAGGTGAAACACACATCATTGCATAGGAATTTGAGATTCACCTTGGGAACTCCRCAMACATGTTTGGTATTYGTCTCCWACTTTCAAAATGATATCAAGCTGTATGCCGAGTAAAAAAATATGGCTCCTTKGGAATTTCATTAAGTATATAAGGTTGTTGATGTCAAGAGTGTCCCTGGGTACCCAAATGACTATCCTTGAGATTGGTTAAAAGATTGTCCAAAATTTGATGTTGATCATTCTTTATCGATTTCTCATGTTGTGAAATTCTTGAAGTACACCTTAGAAATCAACGTAATAGATGAAGATGCAYTGATGAGATTATTTACCTATTCTTTGGAAGCAAGAGAAGGAGACTAAGTTGTATATTGMAGGCCAAAGAGTAATCTTGTATTGCGGTTTTCGTTGAAKAATTTCTCAAGCATTAGGGCCCTAGATTTTAGWGGTAYGAAGACACTCTTTAGGATMTTGCGGWAGCCCTTTAAGAAGAATAMTTATTTTCTAACCCTATTGAATATGATGAGRACTTCATTKAAGAACACCCACATRAAGAAGAGGTTCATGAGKAAAGTCGTTAAGTACATGAAGAAGAACAAGAACYACATCATGAATCTATTGAAGAACAAGACTTGGATGAAGCATATCATGTTGAATATAGAGTCCATGATGAAGACCCTATTGAAGAGTGCATCCATCCTCATGATGAGAAATTGGTAAGCCTTGAATCTTCTCAAAATTCTGAATTTGATGATCTCTATTGTTATGATTTTGAGAAGATAGAATTTGAAGAAAATCCCTTCAGAAACGAAGAGTTTGAAAATCTATTCATTTTTCCATTTAATGGATATTGGGGAATCCAAGGTTTCGTCTCTCCTTCACATGAAGACAATGGTTTTCTAAGTAGTACTCCTTTCCAAGTTTTTGATTTATATGATGCATCCTTTTATGACTTGGAAAGTGAAGAGATTTTATGAAAACCCTTGGATTTGGTCAGTTTCTCATTGGATAAAGAGCATGATCACAAGAGTGAAAATATTAATGATTTTCTATATATGGGGAGGCACAAAAGGGATATGAGTTGTTTTCATTTTGATGGGGATCCCATTTATGATGCTAATGATGACTCTAGAGTGTTTCCTTTGGAGCAACCATCATTTACAAGAAATTTTCATAATCACTTTTAACCATATATGTACATTAATGATGCAAGTTTTTGGAAACATGAAGATTGTATGTTCATAAATTTGTCTCAACCACCTAGGAATAATTTATTATAGTATTCTCATGGCAACTTCAAGCCATATCCTAGGAGGTATAATACATTTTCTCTTCATCATTTGGAGTTATTTTGTGAAGAATATTTTCAGATGCCCCTATGCCCATATTTTGGTGAATGTTAATGTGTCAAAAAATATTAGATAATTCTTATGGGGTTTTGATTCACCTAGGGAAACAAGCATTTCATAGCAGAAATTTCCAGCCATATTTTTTTGCATTTTGTCCTCAATGTCATTAGAGGTACAACTGGGAATTATGTTTTAGGTGTTAAAATATCTTTGGGGAAAATGTGTTTTCAACTTATGGTGTGTTAAAATATCTCTTGAAGTATGTGGATCAATCTTATGAGATGCAAGGTTTGCATCATGAACGCCTTGGTTGGAACAAGGATGATTCATCATTGTCATATTGCAACCCCATCCAAATATGGATAGAGCAAGCTTGTGGATGCACATGCCATTCTTGGCATGATTTTGTTGCTCCTGTGCACCCTCATGAGTTGGATTGTATGTTTATTCATGATGTAGTGTTTGTACCAACTCATGACCATTCTATACTTGATATATACTTGTTTTGGTTTATAACTAAGAACAAGGGTATAAATTTTGACCTCGATGACATGCTAGGATTGCTTCAGTGGTTGTATGATTATACCTAGCACTTACATTGTCCTATAATATTAGGTATAATAGTTGTAGGTCATGTTGTGTGTTACTTTTATTTCATCTTGACTGTGTTTTCTCATTTACTTCTTTTCAATTATTGATTGATCATACAGATTTATAGTTAGTCATACTTTTGATTTAATCACACACACACACACACACATATAACGAGAAAAGTAAAATAATTTGATGTTATATTTTTTATTGTCTTTATTTTTTACCTTTCATCTACGAGGGGGACCGTATCCCCCTACTTGTCTTTACTAATGCTCTTATGTTAGAATGTAGAAGGAATTTTTAGGTTTGATGCAAAATGTAGGCCTTGGAGTTCCATATATTGTTGAGGTTCTCATGCACTCTACGATGAGCACATGTCACCATGTTGGAGCTAGATGTTACTCCTTCACTTCTATGGGTAACTAGAGGATATTTTTTCTCCATGATCGACATTACAAACATCATTTATGATGATGACATTCCAAACTCTCTAGACAATTTCCCACAAATGCATTCCATTACATGCACTACTCATTGACATTAGATGACATGGTGCATTACACACTAAGGTACATACTTCATATCAAGGGATAATGTCAATTTTTAGGGCATGAAAATGGTGATCATGACTTGAATTGGATAATGAATCATTATGGTTTAAATTTATACTCTTTGACTTGTTTCACCTTGGTGGTCATCATCATTTCCTAGTCAAGTCATGTCACTTTTGGGAAAATTTGTACTATTGGGGGGAGTTAATGTGAGTAACATGTCCATATCCCTTACCATGAATAATATATTATATTTGTCCTTACTTTGTTGTCCTTTATTTTTTGTTAGTTATTACATGTATACCATAAATTTCCATGCTTCATAATCCCATGAGAAGAAGGGGATTGAGTACCTGAGGTTGATGCAACTTTATAAAAATATAGAAAAAGAAAAATCCCTTATTCACAATTTAAGGAAAATAAAAGTATTAAAAACCAAGAAAGAAGTAAATCATGAGCTCTACCCCCTTGCTAAGAGTCCATCATCGCAAGTACTATGCAATGAATGCATACATAAAAAAAGGACATAGCAAATCCTACTCAAAAGAGAAAAAAGGTTGAAGAAATAAAAAAAAAATGTAAACAGAGGTTTGGAAAGAAATAGTGTCAAGGAAAGGGTACCTCATTGACTAAGCACTCCCCCTACAAAGGTACTCATGAGGATGATTATCATACATGAACTTTCATGTGAATGAAAATCCACCCATGAAGTAAACCATAAACCCTAAACCATACCACATACCATTGCACATACTCCTTGATGGGTTACTTGGAGCATACTTATTATCTTGGGTACTGACACACCTAGTAGGGAGTAATAATGATCCTCCCATACCTAAACTTGGAAAATTGTATAACTTTGTAAGCTATCATGAAGTTTGAAGAGGATACTTTGTGAGATATATCTAATGACGTTTTCATTGATGTGACTCACTTTTTATGTTGTGTTTGGATGCCGTACCTTGTTTTCAGTTATCATGGTGCACTGGACTACACGATCCCCTCCTCAGATGATGGATTACACATAGCCAGATACTTGGTTGATACTTAGATGATTTGGAGGATATTGAGGGGCTAATAGCACACTTCCATGGAGCTCATCCCCAACAGTTGATTGAGAGTGTTCCACCTTCTCTATATGATGTTAAAATTTTACATTAGGACATTGCACTTGGAGAGAGGATGTGGCACCATTTTCATGCTGATAATATCCCATATGCCCAAAAATATAGTAGGCACTAGTTACTCTCACAATAATCAATCATTTAATTATGAAAATTTCTCTCTTTTTACCATTTTAGGGTTAAATTAGGGTTTTATTACAACAAAAATCCATTTTCATCCATGTTATCTCACAATTTGTAGTTTGGGAAAAGCACAAGCCATGTCAAAAATGTGAGACACAGTTGGGAATACCTATCAATGTCACCTCAATAAATATCCCCCTTGTTGTAGTGAAGGATGAGTCCAACACAAGGGAGGCTCCTTGGGTGACCTTAGGGGGATTGCAATGGAAGAAGCAAAGAGTTTTAAAAGAGTGCCCCTATTGGTCAAGGTCAAGGATGAGAATAAGGCTTGAGGAAAATTCTTATGAGATGCTAATAGTTTCCAATGTTGCGTACTGGCAAAACAATGTTAGACAAGACAAAACAAGACAATATATGATGATATAAGCCTCAAAAACTAGTGGGGAATCAACAAGAAAAATTGTTGTCCCAAAATTGTAGCAGTAAAAAGACTATGACAACTACAAATTAAACCAACAAAATCAAGTGTATGATGTTGGAAAATTAAACTAGCAATTAGTAGACAATCTTCCAATATTTAAACCAAGACTTTGATAGCAAGAGAGGGTTGTTAATAAGTGTTATCAACAGATTTTTATAAAAGCCTTATGGCTGTAGCAAACATTTTCTACAACAAAAATTTCTAGCCACAAAAATTGACAAGTAAGCCACCCAAACAATAGCTCTTAAGCAATTGATTAATTATGACAACCTGCAAGTAAATTTCAGCAGTAGACAAGTTGTAAAAGAGTAAGAGAGAGTGAGTTTGTTGCAACCCTAATGGTTGTAGCTTAATGCTTGTTACAACAGATTTATCACTTGGAAAATCAAGATGCCCCTAGGGCACAAGATATCTTAAATCATGTAATATTTAATTACAAACTTGAACAATTCAATCTCCTTGAAATCACGTTTACCAATGCAACAATATTCAATCTCCAATGAAAATATTAGTGTCTTATCTATTGGGTAATGGAGTCTTTTGTTTTGAGCTAGGTTTTAGCACTCTTCTAGTGGTGAAATCCCTCTTACTCCCTAGAGAAGATAAACCTTAGCAATGCCTTGCTACAAGGGTGCAAACCCTTTTACTCATTGTAACAATCCTTTAAGCCTTTTTCAATAACAATAAAAGAGAAATTCCTTGATGGCAGATGTATGCCCTTATATTCCTCCAATGGTTTGACAAAATAACCTTGAAATCAAGAAGAAACACACTAAATTGCATAAATTTCTTACCCAATCCAAGAGATAGCATGCAAAACCCTTACTTATCAAAGATATTCCACCAAATTGCCAAGAACAAGCATCCAAGAGAAGTCGATATCCTTTCCTCGACTAATATACAACTAAAGCATCCATTTTCCACTAGAGACAAGACATAGTGAATTGCCTAAGTAGGGAGAAAATTTCAGCCAAGAGTTATTTAATTCTCAAGTGAGTTATGTCTTAAATGAAAGTGAGATGGCCTCTATTTATATGAGGCCATCTAAACCGATTTGTCCACATAAAAATGTCAAAAACAAATTAAAAGAGGCTTGACCCCCTTTATTTGTCTTTAAAACTTACAAATATAAAAATTACATAAAGTAAAACCTTCAAAAGAGTGACATCATTGCCTAGAAGGGTGACATTGAGCCTCTAGGTGAGATTTTGATCCTCAAGATGCAAATCATTGGGCCTCCAAAGGTCATGTGTCGAGCTCTCATGTGCCAGAGTGTCATTCTATTGTTGGCCCTTGACCAAGTTTTGAGGATCCTTGGTCATGTTTGACCTATTTTGGGACTTCGACAGGCCGTCGAAGGCGGAGTGCAAGTCAAAGTGGAGATCGTGGGATCTCGGCCCCTTTTTAGGGATTTTTCAGTTTTGGGCTATTTAACAAGTATGGGAATGTTGGCCCATGGGTTTACCCATGTTTAGGATCTTTTTTCAATGTATAAATATCAGTCTAGGCAAGGTAAGAAAGGAGAAGGTCTTTTGGTACCTTGCTAAGTGCTAAGTGATAAGTGCAACTGTGGATTGTAGATTCTTCGTGCATACTGTGTGAGACTTGCAGAGCTAAGTGCAAGTGAATGTAAGAGATTGAGTAGAAGCTTTGTGTTGTAACCTAGCTCGAGGAAAGAGGATCTGATGAGGTGCACACAGATCTTCTGCCCTCTGTAGAGTAAGATCTCATGGCTCTGTGCATGTAGAATATTGACAGAAGAAAATAAAAGAGAATAAGAGTTGGTGGACGTAGCCCCAGGCTGGAGGTGAACCACATATATTCTGTGTTGTGGTTACTTTGTGATTTATTATTGTTCTCTTGTCTATGTGAGTAACTACTGAGTGCACTGATATAGGCTTAGAAGAATCTAATATGATAGCTTAGTGCTGAATAATATGAATAAGTGCTAGATCTAAACTATGTTGATGTGCTTAGTGCTTGAATATATTGGATCTGTGTGAATACTACGATTCTCTTTTATTAGGGTTTATCTGCGCTATAAAATAAGGCTGAATATTAATGAAATATAACTGCTAAGTGCTCTGTTAATGTGTTGTAATCACAAATCGGTGTCCCAGCTAAGGTTGCAGACATTGGAATCGTGCAACCACCCCTGCCTCTACCTTAGATGAGACTTCATCTGCTTCGCAGGTGTTGCTGAAAGGGATGGTAGTTAGTGTTTTGTTGGTTCACTCTTGAGCGTTGAACCATGGGTCTGCCCCTCTGCCAACAAATGGTTCTGTTGCCAGGACTGAAACTGTGATTGTTGGGAACTGAAGAAAAAAGAAACCTCTGTGCATAGATCTGTTGCCCTAGAGTGCAGTATTCTACTTGACTTGTAAAGCTCTGTGCTAAGAAGAGAAGTCAGATCTAAAGAAAAGAGGTAAGATATTGAAGCTTTGTGCTTTGTTAAAAGTAAAAACAATGAAAAGTTTTGATTGAAAAAATAAAGATAAGTGGAAATTTTTGTTTCAAAAGTATGGATCTAGGTATGTTTGATAAATTTTGTCCTAGCTTGAAAAATAGGGCACAACTAGATGAAAGAATATTTGATATGAGTAGATCTGATAGAAATGATGAAAGATATGTTATTCCTATGCATAGAAAGAATGTTTGGACTAACAAATGGATGAAGGATCCTAGAAAGAGTTTTTCCCAGGTTAGCTACTATGATCTTAGTGCGCAATACATGAAAGGTTGGGGATCGTTTCAAAGAAAAATAAGATTAACCCTTTTTTATAATTGTAGAAGACTGAGACATCTTGCTAAGGAATGCCCTGGTAGAAGACCTAGTTGTCTTTGTTGTTAAGCTATGGATCATGAAGTTTTGGATTTCCCTAGAATGATTTCTAAGGTTGAAAGAATGAATATGAGACAAGAAAACCATGAGGAAGATCAAGAAACCAAGACCATGGCAGAACCCTAGAAAGAATCAGAGAATGTATTGCTACAAATGAAAGAAACCTTGAATGATCACCGAAATATCAACTTATTAGAGATCTTCAAAGAAAAATAATGCATAGAAACAAGAATAAGAGACTTTGACATTGACTGTGTTCTGGATGAGGAAAAATAGGTGAATATCATGACAGAAAGGACTTGGGAAATTTTAGGAAAGCCTGCTATGATTCCTTCATTGGGGGGAATAGGATTATTTAGAGGAAAGATGATAACCCTATGTGGAAGACTCACCCAAATATCTATGAGAACTCATGGAACTCCGACAGAGGAAGATTTTGAGTTTGTTAAATTTCTTGAGAACAACGCCCCATTTTCTATATTACTAGGAAAAACTTGGATTGAGAAGGATCAGGCCAGAAGAAAAGAAGAGGAAGTCTTAGAACAAAAGAAGAAAGAATTAAAATATTTCATGACTAGGAGGATAGCACACTTGATTGAAGAACAAGAGAACATATGGAAGCTATTCAAAACTAGAAA
This sequence comes from Picea mariana, assembly GCA_032191745.1. Taxonomy (NCBI): domain Eukaryota; kingdom Viridiplantae; phylum Streptophyta; class Pinopsida; order Pinales; family Pinaceae; genus Picea; species Picea mariana. The sequence goes on along the minus strand of JASDQU010735837.1, from coordinate 28,401 downwards.
CTTGGATGTCGAAGTGGAAAGAACACAAGAAGGCTCACTGAAGAGTAGAGCATCTACCCCAGATAGAGAAGAAGTATTGGCCTCGAACCCTACAAAAGACCATCAACAATGCAAAGTTACTATGCTAAAAGGAGATAAGAATCAGAATGGAAAGAGGAATATTGAGATAAAGATTACAGGGACGAAGGCTAGAAATATCAGTAAGAAGAGAGAAAAGATAGAAACGTTGTAGAAGGTTCTAGAAGGGACTTCACAGAAGGAAGATTTGCAAAAATGGAACTTCGTCGGGATATCAGAATAGCGCAACATGTCACTTCACCATGGCGGAGAAATATAGCTGTTGAAATAATTATAACCATTAGCCCGACACCCCGAACGGTTAGAAAAAAAGTTATGGCCCGAAAGCTCACCATCAAATCGTTGGGACCGCACTACAACAGACAGAACCACATCGATGAAGGCCTCTCATCCATTGGAGAGATCCGTTACATCATGTCTACTTATTCTGTCCACTATTGCACCAAGAACACTTTTGAAAATTGTATCCAAGCCAACTCATTGCTACCACGTTGTGTTTATTAAGATGGACACCTGTTCTATTACTTTGAGCATTCATTCATCGACTTGAGTTATCCGATAGAGAGGATGCATGTCATACGAACTCAGTGCTATGGAGAAGTCAGTTGAGGAAGTTTTAATTGATCTGATGGAAAAAAGAGTGATGTCCATATGAGTTCAAGCTTCATGGACGCGAGGAGTGCAAGCCTCCCCATCAACTGCTCGTGGATCCAGACCATCCCGACATGCAGCAGAGAAAAGAACCAAGCATCGAGATGACTTGGTGAACGCGAAGTTAATCCCGACTATCATGCCCAACTACATCCCACCTCTAGCTGGCGCGATGAGTTGTGACAGTGTCCCAAGAGACCTTGATTACACCATGGTTACTGCGTACCTCCCGAAGGGGATACGTGCAATTAGAACACAATAGGACAAGATCGCGACGTTGAAGTTCAACGATTTCATCCTAGGGGACTGTAAGAACTATAGTATGCTATCTCCTTACAAGTATTTGACCAAGATGAAGGGGAAGAACTCAAAAATAATCCCCCAACTATGGACTATGAACCTCGTGCAGTCCACCCTCTTGAATGTGATGAAGATCCCACATTTTGGAAAGAACGAGGAGGTTAATGCGTGTGTTAAGATCCTGCTATCATGTTACCATGTCGGTTATCTATGTCTAAATATATGCATCACATTCGATCCAACGTTGATCCATAGGATCACCGGATTGAGCATGCAGGGACCCGACCCACAAGACTTCTACCCAGGGAAGGCTACAGATCGCGCACTAGCATAGAGGATCAAAGACACATATGGTGATGTAGAAAAGGGGACATGAGCATACAAGGTATATTCCATCCAGAATGGCATAGTGTGCTTGGCCTGCCAGTTGATCACAAGAAAGATCATGAGAAAGAACAGACCTACACAGGTCACTGGATTCGTTGTTGACCTCACCAAGAAATCTGTAGAAGGACTCCAGATGAATTGGGCGAAGTACCTAGTCAACCAGCTGGAACTGGATTTCCGCGAAGCTCAAGTTCAGGGTTATGAGTTCCACTTTAGCTGGCTTCTGATCCTCATAGTGTTTATTGCTTGGGAGATGCTAGAAGGTGCAACCTTCCCGGACATTGAGCCGTTCGAACCACTCGTTGCAAATTTCACCATGCTCTGGTACTCGAGCGATATGGGAAAACAATGGAAATCGAACGTAGTATTCCATATATACTACGTGCAGTTGAAGAGGGCCATCGAAGTTGTCCCTCGCATGACGCAAAACACCCTGCACCAGTTCAGACCTCTCATGAAGTTCCGTGTAGATTGACACTTCATTTATATCACTACGCGAGCCAACGAGAATAAAGAAGAGCTTCAGTCATACTATAAGATCACAGAAGAGAAAATTGAGGAGATAACCAAGGACTGGTCAGTAGACCTCCTTGTCTCTGCTAACCCTACAGAAATGTCTGATCCCAAACTCAATATCATCTCGGAGGCCACTCATCACACACCTGGAACCGACACAAGGAAGAAGACCGAAGAGGTACAAAACCTGAGCAGCACATAAGAAGAAACCACTTCAGAATCACCAGGACGAGGAGGTGATGATGAAGTATATAGAGAAGAGACCACTGGCAAAGAAGATCAACAAAATCAAGGCGATGTAACACCGCCTAGGGATCCTGTGGACGAGATTGATCCCTCTAAGAAACGAAAGGTTTCCCCCACGAAACCTACCTCAAGGAAAAAATCCAGAGCTAGTAAAACCACGATGCGAACCGTGCTCACGGTCGATGACTTTGACTTCATCATCGTAGCTGTAGCAGATGCCTCATAGGATGTCTTGCAGAAACATGAAGCCAAGTAGGAGGATATGTACGACATAATCGAGGTTGAACTCAGAGGGGTACAATAGGCCCTTCAATCCAGCCGTGCAATATCCAATGTGTCCCCACCATTAGAAGCACCAGAGTTGGGAGATGATCCTAACCAACTCCATAGACTAGCTGATGCAACCAAAGCTCGCCTTCATCGCACACAGGAAGAAACAGAATAGGCCACAGAGGACCTAAAGCAAGTGCATAAATTAGTCATAGAGCAATGCCGAGTTGTGCAGCAGGAGAAGGTTTCTCTCCAAACAAAGTTTGAAGAGGAGAAAGCACAAATCCAACAAGAGAAAGAGCAATTGCTCACAGAGAATCTTGAAGTCCAAGAAGCACTCAGCAAAGCACTTCGCTCTATGACAGGCTTAGAGAAAAAAGAGGAAGAACCAATAGAGAATCAAGTAGCGTAGCTTGTGGAAGCTATCCAATAGATTCAACAGAGAATCGAAGACCTAGAGCTACGAACAGTTCCCAACACTCCATAGGATGTATGAGATCAAAGAGAAGGAATTGCTCGAAGTGCAGTTGAGAGAATCAAGGCCCTCTCCATGGAATGTAAACAGCTAAGTGATCACAGTGCCCATACTTATGAGCGACTCACTGAGGATCCTGAATTGAAGGCACTAGAGTCACAGCTCCAGGAGGCAAAGCAGCAAGCATAAATGGTACAGGCATAGTTGAAGCCTCTGTCAGCCTTCAAGAGGTGTTGTTGGGTGTTTTACCCTACAGACTAATAAGCTAGGGTTCTAAGCCTATATGCAGATCATGAACCTTCAGATTTAAACCTTTAACCTTCTACCCAAAATCTCAACCCCTTT
>JASDQU010735837.1:0-25033 GCA_032191745.1 Picea mariana | reverse complement strand
CGGGCTGTTTTAGGCTAGCCCGCGGATACCCGCGTGCAATAAGAGGACAGCAGGTGGATGCCCGCGCCTAGTGAGAAGTTAGGGCGCGGGTTGCTTGTTTAGAGTGGTTTTTTGAGGAGTTACTCAGCATGGCTTTGGCTAGGAAGAGGCATGAGTTGGCCTGATGCCAGGTAAACCTGTATGGTGCATTTTAGGGTTATAACAAGAGGGTGAAGTGATCCCAAGAGTAGTGCATTGCTCAATAGCAGGTCCACACCATTCAGACTAAAGTCATGGAAGTGACTTAGAGGCTCCAACCAATATAGGATGAGGCTTTCCAATTGTTTGAGAATATTGAAGGTAGAGGAGTAGAGATGGAACAAGTCGTCAATGCAGTTTAACAACACTTGGAGGGACCTGTCAACGAAGCAATTATCTAAGAATTCGCCGACCATGAGGCCTTGGCGCAGCAACAAGTCGAAGCAGCTCGAGTCAAGCTCGAGGCTTTTGAAGTAGAGATACCTAGATCAGAGTGACTCGAGACGAGTCACAAGTGAGTGTTGGGGGCCTATTGGCCCTTGACCAATTTTTGAGGATCCTTGGTCATGTTTGACCTATTTTGGGACTTTGACAGGCTGTCGAAGGCGGAGCGCAAGTTGAAGTGGAGATCGAGGGATCTCGGCCCTTTTTTAGGGATTTTTGGGTTTTGGGATATGTAACGGGTATGGGAATGTCGACCCATGGGTTTACCCATGTTTAGGCTCTTTTCACAATGTATAAATATCAGTCTAGGTGAGGTAAGAAAGGAGAAGGTATTTTGGTACATTGCTAAGTGCTAAGTGCAAATGTGGATTGTAGATGTTTCATGCATACTGTGTGAGACTTGCAGAGCTAAGTGCAAGTGACTGTAAGAGATTAAGTAGAAGCTTTGTGCTGTAAAATAGCTCGGGGAAGGAGGATCTGACGAGGTGCACGCAGATCTCTTGTCCTCTGCGGAGTAATATCTCATGGCTCTGTGCATGTAGAAGATTGATAGAAAGAAATAAAAGAGAAGAAGAGTTGGTGGGCATAGCCCTAGGCTGGGGGTGAACCATGTATATCCTATGTTGTGGTTGCTTTGTGCTTTATGACTGTTCTCTTGTCTATGTGATTGACTAATGAGTGCACTGATATATGCTTAGAAGAATCTAATATGATATCTTAGTGCTGAATAATATGAATAAGTGCTAGGTCTAATCTATGTTGATGTGCTTAGTGCTTGAATATATTGGATCTATGTGAATACTGCGATGCTCTGTTATTAGGGTTTATCTGTGCTGTAAACTAAGGATGGATATTAATGAAATATAACTACTAAGTGCTCTGTTAAGGTGTTGTAATCACATATTGGTGTCCCAGCTAAGGTTGCAGACACTGGAGTCCTGCAACCACCCCTGCCTCTACCTCGGGTGAGACTTCATCTACTTCGCAGGTGTTGCCGAAAGGGTCGGTAGTTAGGGTTTTGTTGGTGCGCTCTTGAGCGTTGAAACCTAGGTCTGCCCCTGTGCCAACAGCTATGCCTCTCCTTCCTTAAAAACACATCACATCACGTCTAGTACCACCAAGCCCACCAAACCCATAGCCTCCACATTACATAAAAATTTTAGAAGGTGATGTACTAGGCCTCCCAAGGCTGGCGTCTAGGTACAATGGGAGACAACGTCATCGTCCAATGCTGTCAAAGTTCCTCCAAAGGAAATTTTCATCATTTCATGTGCATAATAGCTCTGGGGTCCTCTTCCCATCTAGTGGGGTATGGCATCCATCCTTGGGGTTTTCATCCCCCCAGAAGGTCAAAATGTCACAATTCCTCCACATATATCTTTCACTGAGCAAGTTCTTGCATATAAAAACAAGTATTCCCTGCAAGGGTCCAAAATTCACATGTATAATTCCAAGTAAGCCACATTTAATAAAAGAACCACTAGAACATGTGCATTAAATCCCCCCTTTTAAAACTAAACAAGTGCTCAAATACCTTATAAAATTTCCAAATTCAAGTATGGGAGGGTTTTCATGATGCCCTATTGGGTAGACCAATCCCCAAGTCAAGGAATATTTCCCAAGAAGACCCTCTCTAAGTCATGTAATGAATATGAGGTGGGTGGGGGTAATAATTTTGGGCAAGGGATTGTTAACATATCAAGGGATCATATTGTCTCATTTATGGGTGCCTTTGTGGAGGGTGTGTTGCATCCCTCATTTGCAATGAAACCTTTTTCCAATCCCTTTGCCATTAATTTATTATGGTCCAAAACATTGAGTGCTACGTGAAATGGAAAGTAAGGAGCACCACAATGCCACCTGAATTTAGGAACACATTGAGTGCCATGTGCAAGGAAAAAAAAATACACCGCAAATGCATTCCCCCAACAAGCGAGACATTTATTAATTATGTGTTTTATTTTTTAAAGGTTCTTGATTTTTTTATGGAGAAGCATTTCATTGCTCTCAATACCTTAAGGAGAGCATCTAGAGGGATAATTTATGGCTTTTAAATTTTTCCAGCTATAACACCTTTGGGCCTGTAGCCCCTTATTCCCATGGAATGATGTACAAGCCCTTCTTGGGGTCAATATTACCAAAATTCTAAAGGACGAGGAAACAAAAGGGAAAAGGTATGGAAAGTAGTAAGTATGTGCGGGGATGGTATGATGACCCTTCAAGGAGACCCCCTAATAGAAACCCTTTTCCTGAGGGTGACCCACTTACTAGGAAACCATGTCAACCACCAAGGTGAAATGAGAAAAAATATACAATTTCCAAGAAAATGTTTTCATAATCAATAAAGGACTCTTTGTAACATGCTAAAATGCTTACCATGAGATCAGACTTATTACCTCGTGAAGCAAGATCTGTTGGCCTTTCTAGGCCTCGTTGGTGTAGTGAACGTTGTTGTTTTCAATGAATAGTGATGTGTGGTGAGAGGAGGGGCTCTATCTACTCATCTGGATCTGAACACTCCATGTCTTCATTCTATGGGCCTCGAGACATCATCTCCTTAGTTACCCCTTGTTATAGAATATTTTTCCACACTACATGCATCTTGCTTTGATGGCCTTCCATTTCCCTCTGCAGACTTCATTTCCCCTTTTTGTTCACTCCAGAGCTAAAAATATACATTTTTGTACATGTACGAGACCTAGCAGTTGTACAACTCATGTATTTACATGGGCTTCTCCACTACAACCCACGTACATCGGGTTTGGTGCTCAAAAAATAAATAAATGTGTTGGGTTTCCATTCCATGTCATAAGATCTGTTATCCTCGACCTTCCATATACTGGAAACGCTCTAACTCGGCCCTTAAATTCCATTTGGGGGATATAAATTGAGCCATATATAATCCTTGGAGGAAGGAATTCATCATCGAGAGCAAAGAGACTCTAGATAAATTTCACCTCAATTGAGTCTTCATCCCTTTGTCCTTGAAAGTCTAAACTTCTTGTGTTCAACCCCTAAGCTCTTCCTATATTGTGATGGAGAACTTCATTGGCTCGTACTTGTGATATTTCCTTTGTGGAGGATTGAAGTGGTGAAGGCTCGGCTGGAGGGACTTATTTTCTTAGTTCCGATATGTGTCATTACAAAAGTTTGTCACCTATGTACTTCTATTGATTACATTAATAGAAATACTCTTTTCTCGTCCAATTGATATCTTGCAAATATTTGTATTTATTTCCATGGGATTATTTGTTATGTATGTTAATGGATTATGCCAATTTATATTCTAACATTATATATCATTTCCACATGCTTGTGTATCTTGGTTGTTGAGGACAAGTTTCATGTATAAAGCTTTGGATCGTGTGCTCAACAGTGGTCTTCTTCAGATGTTCGGACGAAGGTAGGATCCTAGCCTTCTCTTGTTATCATTTCATTTATATAGCATACTTGAGATTAGAGTTCATTTCTAGGTGTTGCTCCATATGTTGTGGTTTTCCCCTAGCCATAGAGAGATTTCACTCATAACAAAATTGGCAACTCCACTGGGGATATCTCCTTTTGGGGTATTGCGTGTTTCTTCTCCTTTTTTTTCTCCATATTTTCCTAAGTTTCTCTGTCACTTGTCGCTTGAAAACCTATATTTTTCCTTGTATCTGAGTTTCTTGGCATAACCCTTGCCTTGGTAGTGTCTTCTTTGAAATACATGATCTTTATTTCTTTAGGGAGTGCACATATGTGAGTTGTCGTCCTTTATGGAACGTACGTACGCAAGTTTTCTTCCTTTAGTGATCCAGATTTAGGAGAAGAACAAACTGATTAATAGACTGAATACAATAAACACAGAGATATGAAGAACAACACAGATATCCAATGAAAAATATCTTCTATTGAATAAATGAAATAGGATGAAACTGTAAAACTGCAGAACTGAAACACTTGCTTGAATGGTGGTAGTTATCTCTGAGAAGAGATGTGGCTTCTATGTACAACCATCTAAGCAGAATGATTACAATGAAGCTCCAAAGGACTTTTTGATATTACTTATGAATGCCAAAACCCTACACATCCAAAAACCTAACCCTAGGAGGTGAAACACAAAAAGTCATGTGGGCCCCTATGGGTAAGTTGGTACCTCAAATTCCCAGGGTCGTAACTTTTGCATACGACCTCCATTTTAGGTGCATGATAGCCCATTGGAAAGGTCTTTCAGAGAAATTCACATTATGCCGTCAAAATCTAAATATGTCAACAATCTGATTATGGAGAGACAAAAAAACATTGTTTAGGGATCCAAAACAACCCTGGAAATACAACAAGATGTGTTGACATGAGAACATACAAAATAAGCTAGTTGGATTAGGTGAGAGGCCACCGATATCCACTTGGAATATGTGTAGGGCTTCAGACAGCCCCAAAAGTGTAGAAACCACAATTACAAAGAAGTACAGAAGAACGTGCTGAAATAAAAACAAAGAAGAGGAGCCAGTTGGAATAGGTCGGTGGCCACCAATATCCACCTGGATCAATCCTCCCCCCTTAGGAAGAAATAGTCTCCATTGCGTTGATTTCCCCCATCAGGTGAGGAAACTTCTTCTAGATTTGGCCCTAGGTGAGCCACTTTCCTTGGTGTAGGAGTTGTCATTCCTTGACAACCCGATAAATTTGGATCCTTTGTTGGCGAGTGCCCTTGACTTGTGTTTCCACTATATGATCAATGGATGCTTGTTCCATGCAATCAGGGTTGAGCTCTGTTGGTGAAAGTTGTTATGCGATCTCTAAGGTGTCCAATGATGTTGGAAAATATGGCCAAAGGAGATCCACAATGAACACTAGGTGCAAGCCAAGGAAGGGTGGAGTGTTGAGCTCAAAATCATTGTTACCCACAGCATTGGTGATAGTGTAAGGCCCATAAACAAAAGTGGGCAGAGCTTCCAAAGGGGACCTATGAGATTCTCCTTCTGCAAATGTAACCAAACTTTGTCGGCAACCTGAAATTGGTGTGGTAACCTGTGTTGATCATGGTGGTGCTTGTACTTAGCATTGGATTTTTCCAAAATCTCTTGGACCTATTGGAAGATGTGTTGAATCCACTCATTGAATCTGGTGGCTTTGTCGGTCTCAGACTGAACATGGGAAGAGTATGTATGTGTGGTGGCAAGAGGTATTGCAACATCAATGGGACCCAAGGGTTGGAATCCCAACCCCACCTGAAATGGGCTATGGTTGGTGGAGCTATGGAGAGCCTTATTGTAACTGTGTTGAACATAGGGGAGAATCTCATCCCATGTATGTGGATTATTAGAGTTGTACATGAGTAGGATATGCACAATCATCTGATGGATGACCTATGTCTGGTCATCAGTTTGGGGGTGGAAAGTAGTGGATTTAGTGAGATTGTTGTCCAACAGTGAACAAATACTCGACCAAAATGTGTTAAGGAACCTGTTGTCCCAGTCGGAGATGATGGTCTGTGGTGTCCCAAAATGGACCCACACTCGTTCAAAGAAGATCTTGGCATTATATGTCGCAGTGATATTCTTCTTGTAGGTTGTGAGGATGGCCATCTTTGAAAACCGATCAACGACCAAAAATACGCAGTCATTGCCTTGCTTGGTGGATGGAAGGCTAGACATGTAATCCATGAGATGGATTCCCAAGGATTCTTGGGAGTAAGAAGAGGGGTGTATAAGCCTTGATTATTGATGGCCATCTTGGAAATAACACATACAGTGTAAGATATGATATACTAATTGACGTCCTGTTGAAGTTTTGTCCAATAAAAGTGTATCTAAAGAACAACCATGGTTTTCTCCATGCCAAAATGTCCTGCCATCCGACTGTAGTGGGATTCCCAAATCATCTTTGCACTCTCTTATAGGAACACATAGATGGCCTAGATGGAATAATAGTCTTTCCTGAATGTGAAAATCGATGACAGTCGCCCCTATACCTAAGAGCTGATAGGTGGTGGCGAAGTCTGGATCTTGTTGATAAAGTTGGGGACACTCAGATACCTCATTCCCACAGGAATGGAGCATAGTGGTGAGTGCAGCCATGCGAGGTCGACTAAGCAAGTCAGCGACATGATTTCAGATACCTATCTTATACTTGATGTTGATATGGAACTGCTGCAGGTAGGTGGAACACTTTTGATGGAGGTCATTCTGCAAATTACCCAGTGTTTGTATGAACTGTAGAGGCTTGTGATCAATGTGGATGATCGTCTCCTTTCCCATAATATAATGTCTCCATCAATGACAAGCTTGTACAATGGAATACATTTCATTATCATAGGTAGGGTATTTTCGGACAGTATCTAAGAGTGTCTCACTATGGTATACCACCAGATGACCGTGTTGAGTGAGAATTGTGCCTACAACATAGTCATATGCATCAATCTCAATCTCGAATGGTTATTGTAGATTTGGCAAGGAGAGTACTAGAGCTGAGCACAAGCGATGATTTAGATAATCGAATGCTCATTTTTTTTCCTTACCCCACATGAACTTTTCCCTACCACCGCCCTTGGTCACCTGGTTGAGGGCCCATGCAATATGGGAAAATACCAATACGAACCATTGGTAGAAGTTGGCCAATCCCAAGAAGCTCTGAAGCTCGGTTAGTGTGGTTAGGTCTATCCAGTCACGGATGACTTGGATATTAGCTGGATAAGCATGTACCCCATGATCATCAACAATTTATCCAAAGTATTAGACCATGTTCATTACAAATTAGCATTTTTCCAAGTTGGCATATAGTTGGTGTTGTCGCAGAGTGCTCAAAACCTGTTGAATATTCTGCATGTGCTCCTCCCAAGTTCTGCTAAAGATGAGGAGGTCATCCAAACATACCACCACAAAAGAGTTGGTGAAGGGTCTCAATACATCATCCATCAACCTCATGAAAGTGGATGGTACATTTTTTAAGCCAAAGGGCATGACCAACCATGCGACGAGACCTTATTTAGATTTTAAGGCTACCTTCCATACATCAGTTGGTTTGATGGGAACCTGGTGGTAGCTAGAATTTAGGTCAATCTTGCTGAAGAAATTTCCCCCCTTGAGTTGGTCAAGAAGGTCGTCAATCCTGAGAATTGGGTACCGATTCCTGATTGTGATTTTGTTTAAGGCTCTGTAATCAATGAAGAGTCACCAAGTCACGTCCTTCTTCTGCACCAGTACAATCAGGCTTCCACAAGGGGAGGATATGGGTTTGATGTGCCCATTTTTAATAATCTATTGGATATTATGCTTGATTTCATCATTTTACATCAGTGACCAGCGATATATTGGTCCATTGGATAGAGGTGCACCAGGGGTCAGATCAATTGGATGCTTGAATTGGCAGTGCATCGGTAACCTGGTGGGTGAGGAGAAGATTTCTTTGTATTCTTCCATGATCTTGTCCACTTGCATCTGCTACAAAGAGAGGCTCTGTGTAGAGGCCATAGATGTGGCCGTGAAATTCTTCTTACTATGAGCACAGATAAAAAAGAAGATGAACTTCCCAATCTGTGAAATGACCTTATTGCATTGCTTAGTAGAGATTAAATAAATAGTGGTAGGCGACGCTACCTCTGGTATCCTGTACAATTGTCTACCCAAAGTAATAATAACACTGTGGGGTATAGACTCATACAAAGCATGATGCTTCCAAAAATATGGTTGTCCTAAAAAAACATCACAAACTTCAAGGGGAGAAATATCACACAATACCTCATCTTTGAAAGGCTTGATGGCATAGGCAGATGACATTGTTGAATGACATGGATATCTCTTCCTTGGCGAAGCCAGCCGATGGTGTAGGGTTGCTGGTGCAGTGTTGTTTGCAGGTCCAACCACTTGAAAACCTCTGCTGAAATCAAGTTCTTTTGATTGCCACTATCAAAAATGAAATGAAGAGGAGCCCCCTTTACCCACATTTGTGAGTGAAATAAGCGTTCCCCTTCCTCTAGTTATTCTGGTTCACTTGGCCATAATTTGGTGGTAGAGATAGTGGAACTATGTTCAGAATTGATAATCCACTTCCCTCCTTTGGGATTTGATTCAGAATCAGAATCAACCTCTAACTTTGAAGCCTTTAGCTCGACCACGAGTGAGTGCTTGGAGAGGAATTCTTTAGTGTTGTGCCAAGGGATTTTATGGTACTCACACCATTTTCCCATGTCCTTCTTTGTCTTCTGATTTCCCTTCTTGTGTTGCGGCTTGGACTGGTTGTCCTAAGAGTGGCCATATTTTCTCTGTCCCTTGATGTGTGGGTTGGGGCCACCTTTTCCCTGCTTCGGTTGTGAGGAGTTTGCAAATCCAAACTCTCACCTCTTTTCGTTAAATTCATGGGCAATCTTGATCGTGTATCTATAATCCTTACCCAATGTGGTGATGTACATAAAATCCATTTCTGTTTGAATATATCTATGAAAAAAATCACAGTATTTGAGCACCAGATGTCGCTTAGAGTATTTGATACCCAATTTGGTGCGCATGGTATGGAAAATATTGGTGAAATCTGGTATTTTCTGGTCCCTTTCTTGATGCAGGGTGTTCCATCCGGTGTCTTGGTCCTCGTAGATTTCCAACATGGTAGTATTGTTATTTAATGGCATCCCGGAAGGAATCCCATGTAGGGGAAATGACAAATATTGCAGACTTATCTATGGCCCTTTGCTCAGAGTAAGTTTCCCACTAGTCCTTAACATGGGGGGTGACCTTGAGGAGTGCAAAAATAATCTTTTCCCTATTGGAAAAATTATGGACCAAAAAATACCCTTCGAGCAGATTCAACCATTTATCTACAACATCCACATCTATCAGTCCTTCAAATAATGGAATATCAATATTTACATGTACCTTGAAGGGGGTTGCATGGTCACTTGATGAAGACACTTCTCCTTTGGGCAACCATTGAAGGATCTACGCAAAGTTGTCCATCATTTCGTTCCCTTGTCGCGCAAGGGATTCCTCGAGAAACATTTTAAAAGGATCTCCTGATCCATCATATTTATTTTCATCTCCCATGGGTTGTTGTTGGGATCGACGTGGTCGATCTTGCAATGAATCGATTGGTTTGAGTCCCAACTTCTTGTACCCAAATATTGTCGAGGACATGCACGAAGAAAAATAAATGAAGAGCAGATCACTTTGATACCACTGATCCAGATCTAGGAGTGGAACGAAATGATTAAAAGACTGAATATAATAAACACAAAGATATGAAGAACAACACAAATATCCAGTGAACAATATCTTCTACTGAATAAATGAAATATGTTGAAACTATAAAATTACAGAACTGAAACACTTGCTCGAATGGTGGTAGCTATCGTTGAGAAGAGATGTAGTTGCTACACGCATTCGTCTGAGAAAAATTATTACAATGAGGCTCCAAAGGCCTTTTTGATATTACTCATGAATGCCAAAACCGTAGACATCCAAAACCCTAACCCTAGGAGGTGAAATTCCAAAATTCATGTGGGCCCCTATGGGTAAGTTGGTACCTCAACTTCCTGGGGTCGTAACTTTTGCATATGACTTCCATTTTAGGCGCATGATAGCCCATTGGAAAGGTATTTCAGAGAACTTCATAGTACATTGTCAAACTCTGACTCCCTCTACTATTTGACTATGACGAGCCAAAAAACACTGTTTAGGGCTCCAAAACGACCCTAGAAATACAACAAGATGTGTTTTCATGAAAACATACAAAATAATCCAGTTGGATTAGGTGAGAGGCCACCAATATCCACCTGGAAGATGTGTAGGGATTCATATCTCCCCAGAAGTGTAGAACCCACAATTACAAATAAGTACATAAGAACGTGTTGAACTAAAAACGGACAAGAAGAGCCAGTTGGAATAGGTGGGTGGCCACCAATATCCACTTGGATCATTTAGGGCATGTACACTATTTTCTGAGTCTTTTTGGTTGAGTTTAGTGATTTTTGGGCGAGTTTTATTGGTTGCCAAGACTTCTTGGGTCCTTATTATGACTGTTAAGTGCTTACAGAGTGATAGGAAGTCGCTTTATTGGTGAATTCTTAGGCAAACTCTTTGTCCTTATTTTTGTTGTCATTTCATTTTGGGTCTGGATAGTTACTTCTTATTGGCTTGTCTCTTGGTGCTTGCAGTATGGTCTTTCTCAGAGGTTTTTTATTCAATGGTTGCATTTCCATTCTATTATACTGAAAATGCAATTTTTTTTTCTATTTTGCACTTTTATTTAAAGCATTTTCAATTTTGTTTAAATTGCATTAGTTTTGGCATATTAGGAAATATTTCACTTCATTGAAATTGTAGATATTTCATCTTAGAAACAACATTTAGAAGCATACCATATCATTGAAAAATCAAGACTAGCACTTAGCAATGTTTTTACATTTGCTTCTTTTTATATATGTTGAGTCATGTTGGCATAGGGGAAGACCCAGGGTACAACTCTTCGATAGCGCACCAAAAAAACCCTAACTACCAGCCCTTTCAGCAACACCTGCAAAGCAGGTGAAGTCTCACTCGAGGTAGAGGCACGAGGGGTTAGAGGACTCAAGTGTCCATAACCAAGCTGGGACACGGATCTGTGATTACAACACTTTGCAGAGTACTTAGGAACAACATTCATTAATATATTAGCCTTATTCACATTGTAGATCAAACCCTAAGTACAGTTTGACGCAGTAATACTAAATATTAAGCACTCTAACCATCTAGCACATAGCACTGAATCAGATCTATCATTCAACAATAAATCACTAAGCATCCATAGATCTACCTAACATTCATAACATTCAATGCACTAAACAAATTTAAAGCATAAACATGATAGCACAAAGAAACTCATCAACACAAGATTTATGTGGTTCACCCTAGTGTGGGGCTACATCCACCAACTGCTTCTTCTTCTATTATTTTGCTTCAATCTTTTACATTCATCTTCTCCTATGCACTAAGCCACAGAGCCAAGCTTCACACTAGACATGTGATCTGCGCACTAAGGACCAGATACACCTTCCCAAACTCAGATCAAGGCAAAGAGCCAACTAGCATAGAGCATTACATATACAGTTTGTTGCACGAAGAAACTCAAAGCCACTTGCACTTAGCTACATACACATCACTTGTCTCTTGCACTTTAGCCCATCACTACATTGCTTGCACTAAACACACTTCGCTACTTCTACATTACATTCCTTCCTATATATACTTTTACATCCCTTACAAAAATTCCTAATCACGGGTAAACCCATGGGACAAAATCCCAAAACCCTAATACAAAAACCCTAATGAACCCCTTGTTGGGTCTACAAAATAAGTGAGATCCCACAATCTCATCTTCGCCTGGGCGCTCCATCTTTGACCGACCTATCGAAGTCCAGAAGTGGTCAAACATAACCAATGTTTCCTCAAAACTTGGTCGAGGGCCAACAAGCCCCCAACACTCACCTATGACTCATCCCGAGTCACTCAAATCTAGGCAAAACTGCTTTGAAGGCCTTGAGCTTAGCTTGAGCTGCCTCGACCAGCTACTTCACCCGAGCCTCCTTCTCAGTGAGCTCCTAGAGTACTTGATTGGTAATAGGCCCTTCCAGGCATTGTTCCACTATCACAACCACTTGGTCCAGCTGCGAGCCTTGTCCTTCGATCTCTTCAAAAATCATGCAGGCTTCGTCCTTCACCGGTTGTAGGCTCTGTGTGACCTCCATGAATCTGACCTAGATGGCAGCAATCTATTGCTAGGTCTCGTGATTTTCTTGTGATATTTTCATTCTCTCGACCGCAGTGAGTGACTTCATTTTCTCTTGAATTTTTCGTGCCTATTGTTGCGCCTCATGTAACTGTGCTTCCAAATTCCTAAGCTTTGTATCTTCCATGAGGTGTTCGTAATTCTACGCACTTCTGCGGCTTAACTACTTGAATTCTGAGGCGAGCACCCTGATCCTTCCTACTGTGCTCTTAGAGGCTTCTTACCTTTGGTCGTGCACTTCCTGTGGAGTGCTTGGTACTTCTTGGATCTCCAACTCCATTACCCTTGCTTGAAGTTGTTGAATGGCCTTAGAGAGCTTCATCACTTGTACTTTGATTGCCTCATGTTCCTCCTGTGTCGAACCTAGCACAGAGTGAAGTGCTTTGCTCACCACTTCTTTGACTGCAGTATTCTCTGTGAGAAGTTGGTCCCTTTCCCTTTGTATCTTCACCTTGTCTCCCTTGAGCATCACCTGGAACTCATCCTTCTCATTTTCATAAGCAGTCACACAGTACCGTGCAACTTGTAGTTGCTCCAATATATCTTATTTCTCTTTCTTCAGGGCTTCTGTAGCCTATTCCTTTTCTTCTTGAACTTTCTGGAGCCAAACCTCTATTGCATCTGCCAGTCTTCGAAGTTGGGCTAGCTCATATCCCAACTCTACGGTTTCTGATGATGAAGGCGCAGTAGGCGCTGTGCGGATCAATTGAATGGTTCGTTGTATTTCCTTCAATTCCTTCTCAACTCTTGCATACATCTCTTCTTGCTTTGTGCCATATCTATGAAATAGGTTCTCAGACACATCCTCCATTTCTACGCAGACTAGGCTGATGTCATCCTCTGNNNNGTGTGGCCTCCATCTGGGGCTTAATAGTGCAAGTTTTCTTTATGGCTGAGGGTTTCTGTGGAGAAACCTTCCTCTTCTTCGATGCTTCTGTCTTAGTAGGGGGATCCTTCAGCGGTGTCGCTTCACCTTCTCCTTGTTTTTCTTCTTCTTCATGATTTACTTCATCTCCTCCCCCTCCTGCGAGAGAACCAGGTCCACTTTCTTCCGAGGCGTTGTCTTCCTCATCAATCTGTACATCCTGGACTTCCTCCTTTTTCTTCTTCTTCTTTGCACTTGTCTTTCCAATGTGCTTGACCTGAGTGACCAAGGGGCTTCCTAAGATATCAAGGTCAGAGAGTTATGCATCATCAGTCGGTACGAGGAACTTTGTCAACCACTCCTTCGTGATCTCCTCTATGTCTTCGTCAGTCAGCTTGTAATAGGACTGCAATTCCTCCTTTCTCTCATCCTTTCACGTAGTGATATATATAAAATGTCAATCTACGCAGAACTTAGCTAATGGTCTGTATTGGTGCAAGGTTCGCGGTGTCATGTGAGAGAATGATTCAATGGCAACCTTTAGTTGTTGATAGTAGGTGTGGAACACTGTGTTCGACTGCCACTTCTTGGACATGTCATTCGTGTACCATGAGGTGGAGAACCTCGCGGACAACAGATTTGACAGTTCAATCTCCGGGAAGGTAGCTCCTTCCTTCATTTTCCAAGTGATAAATGCGATAAACACCAACAACCAACTGAAATAGAACTCGTACCCTTGATCCCGTGCCTCATGATAGTCTTTCTCGAGCTCGTTGACGAGGTAGCTCACCCAGTTCATTTGCATCCCCTCCACTCATTTACCTGTGATGTCCACCACAAACTTGGTGACCTGCATGGGGCATTTCTTTATGACGATCTTGCCAGCAATAAGTTGGAAATCTACGCACACTGCACCATCCTGGATAGAAGCTAACTTGTAGCCTCGCTTCCCCTTATTAACTTTGTCGTAGGCCTCCTTAATGCACTGTGCCAGGGAACGATCTGAAGCCTTCCATGGGTAGAACTATTGAGGGTCAGGGCCCTGCATGCTTAGTCTTGTGATCAATTGGATCAGCGTCGGATCCATGGTAATGCGCCTGTCGAGCCACATGTACCCTCCATGATAGCATGAAAAGAGGATTTTAACGCAAGTATTAACCTCCTGATGTCAGCCAAAATGAGGGATCTTCATGACATTCAATATCGTATACTTCGCGAGCTCCTTTATCCAACACTAGGAGACTATGCGAGCCTTCTTCCCAATCGTTTTCATCAGGTAGCTATGCGGTGTGAGCATCCCGTAGTTCTTTCTGTCTCCGAGGTTGAAATCATTATTCTTTAAGGATGGGATCTGGCCCAAATGGCTTCCAACTACATGTATCCCCTTCGGGACGTATGAGGTGATCAATGTGTACACAAAGTCCCATGGAATTCTATCGTGGTTGATCGCGCCAACAAAAGGTGGGATATAATCCAGCAAGATCGATGAGATCTACTTCACTTTAGCCAGATCGTCGCGATGCTTACTTCGCTTCTCAGTCGCGAGATTAGCATGGCTAGAGCATCATGCGGTCGAAGGGGACACCTGAAATCCCCTAGTCGACGATGTCTGAACATGTTCAAACATACCTCTATCATCCATATACTTCCTAACAACCTCCTCAACAGACTTCTCTAACTCATCCCGCGCATCCAATATTCTTTCTTTTAAATGGATAGGTCGAGGTAGGCAAACGAATAGATGGGGTAAGAAAACAAATGGCAATGTCTAAGTTCTGAAATCACATCTCGACACACAATTAGTTATCTGATAGCAACATTAATCATGGATGATCAAACGTGGTCCTGGCGCAATGTCGAACATGTTAAATAAGCGAGCATCGTAATAGATTCTTCCAACGGGCAAGACTGCTTCCATCAATGTGAATCTGTCCGTTATGGCGTGGTCTCAATGTCCCAAATGCGATCTATTTTCCCATAAATGTGTTTCCTATCCATTGAGAGCGTCGTTTTAATGGTTGGGGCACCTCCAATGGTTATATAGCTTCGTTGAGGCGAAGTCCCATTCTGCGTGATTCTGGTGTTCTGACGAGGTTCAAATTCTACAAACCTGCCTCCTGCAAAGTCTTCTCTATAAATTCTTGTAGATTTTATAACTTGTCTTTCTTCTTACTAAGCCTCCTTTCCTTCTTTCCTGTGATCTGAGTCTCTCGAACTGTTCCTATATTTCTCTTCCCATTCTTATTCTTATTTTCTCCTATTGTAGTGACTTTGCGCTGCTGATGTACTCTCAAAGGTTTCGAAGTTAATATCCCTTCCCTTACTGATTCCCAGGTGTATATACTTTCTTCTTGCATGGATATTTCCTTCAAACCTTCTTACGCTCTGACAACTAATTCTCTTGCCTTCTACTACTTCGACTTATCCTCTCGTTCTTATATCAGTCGATCTACTTTTCTAGCTATGAAGTCCCTTAGTTATTTCTTTTTCTTTTCTGTAGCTTATTCCTCTACTTTCCTTCGGATATGATCCTTCTCGATCCAAGTCTTTACTTACAAAAGTGGGAAAGGGGTGTTGTTCTCAAAAATCCTAATAACTTAAAATTCTTCTTATGTCAGTGTTCCATAGATGATAACAGGTACACTAGTAACTCTTCCACACAAGGTTATCATATTTCCTTTAAATAAACCTATTCTTCCCAATGAAGGTACCACAGTAAGCTTTCCAAAAATTTCCCAAGTGCTTTCTGGCACAATATTCACTTGTGTTTCCTCATCCAAGGTACAGACTATGTCGAAGTCTCCTATTCTTGTATCTAGGTTTTGTTTTACTTTCACGATTTCTGGTAAGCTAACATCTTTGTGATCATTCATTGCTTTTTTTAACTGTACTAATGTAGTTTGGACTTTCTCTGATTATTTCTCTTTATGGTTCTCTAATATGCTCTTATTCTCTTGACTCGTGTTCATTTTCAACTTTAGCAATCATCCTTGGAAAATCCTCAACCTTATGACCAACAATTTTACAATAAAGACAAATAGGACCTGCAACAGGGCATTCCTTAGCAAGATGTCTCGGTCTTCTGCAGTTATAACATAATGTCAATCCCCTCTTTCTCTTATAAGTTGCCCAACTTTTCTTGTACTGCGCAGTAGGATCACAATGCTGGACCCACAATCTACAAAAATTCTTTCTAGGTTTCTGCATCCACTTATTAGTCCAAAAATTCTTTTTATTCATAGGAATAACATATCTTTCTCTATTTCTATCAAATTTATTCAGTTCAACTCTTTCTTCTAACTGTACCCTAGCTTTGATACTAGGAAAACAATCTATCAAACGTACCTAGATCCATGCTTTCGAAACAAAATTGTTCATTTTACTTACTCTTATTAAACACAAAGCTTTAAGATATTACCTCCTTTCTTCAGATAAGATCTCTTTCTTAGCACAAGGTTTCACAATTCAAGTAGAGTACTGCGTACTACAACAACAGATATACGCACAAAGATTCTCTTTTATTTTACTTAAGTTCCCAGCAATCACAGTTTCAGGTCACGGCATCGAAACCATTTGTTGGCACAGGGGCAGACCAAGGGTTCAATGCTTCGACAATGCAACAAAAAAACCTTAAATACTGGCCCTTTTGGCAACACCTGTGAAGCAGGCGAAGTCTCACCCGAGGTAGAGGTAGGGGGGCTTACAGGACTCAAGTGTCTGTAACCAAGTTGGGACACATATCCATGATTACAACACTTTGTAGAGTACTTAGAAACAACATTCATTAATATATTAGCCTTATTCACATCGCAGATCAAACCCTAAGTACAGTTCGACACAGTAATGCTAAATATTAAGCACTCTAACCATATAGCACATAGCAGTGAATCAGATCTATCATTCACCAGTAAATAACTAAGCATCCATAGATATATCTAACATTCATAACATTCAATGCACTAAACAAATTTAAAGAATAAACAACATAGCACAAAGCAACTCATCAACACAATATTTACATGGTTCACCCCAATGTGGGGCTACTCCCACCAACTGCTTCTTCTTCTATTATTTTTCTTCAATCTCTTACATTCATATTCTCCTTTGCACTAAGACACAGAGCCAAGCTTCGCACTAGACAGGTGATTTCCACACTAAGAACTAGATCCACCTTCCCAAAATCAGATCGAGGCACAGAGCATTAAATATACAGTCTGTTGCACGAAGGAACTCAAAGCCACTTGCACTTAGCTACATACACATCACTTGTCTCTTGCACTTTATCCCATCACTACATTGCTTTCACTAAGCACACTTCGCTACTTCTACATTACATTCCTTCCTATATATACTTTTACATCCCTTACAAAAATGCCTAATCATGGGTAAACCCATGGGCCGACATCCAAAAACCCTAATGAACCCCTTGTTGGGTTCACAAAATAAGTGAGATCCCACAATCTCAGCTCCACCTGGGTGTTCCATCTTCGACCAACCTATCGAAGTCCAAAAGTGGTCAAACCCGACCAATTTTTCCTCAAAACTTGGTTGAGGGCCAACAAGTCATAATACCATCAATTTAACAATCACACCTCTTGAGTAAGCAGAATCCATTAAAATTAACACTGAATAATTAAAACTTATTAGAAACGGTTTTATTTTTCAAGGTACACAAACAAGTATAGGACCTAGGGCCTTGGAATAGGATTTTGTGAAAAAAATTCTCCACTGCTATAAAAATAAATGTATGTGTCTAAATAGGGAGTGGTAAAGCCCATTATATAATTGGTGTCCTCAGGAGGCTTCGCTCATAATGGAGTTAAGCACGAGGTCACGCAATGTTGGTTGTAGAGATAGCCCTCTAATAACTTCCTAGCATCAGAGATACTTCTGGGGTTCTATTCATATTTGGGGGTCTTACTAGTGCCTTT
Source organism: Picea mariana (assembly GCA_032191745.1). Taxonomy (NCBI): domain Eukaryota; kingdom Viridiplantae; phylum Streptophyta; class Pinopsida; order Pinales; family Pinaceae; genus Picea; species Picea mariana. Next base: position 7,039 of record JASDQU010735837.1, on the reverse strand, counting down.
ACCTCCTTAAGAGGTGAAGATTTCGATATTTCAAGATTTTCTATCCTTCCTATATGGTGGACCAAACTTGTGACTGCTCGCCTGAGCATTGGTTATATCATGGTGACTCTAGTTGCTTGATCTAGGTAGTTGCATAGGTTTCTTGTAGGGGTTATTCTACAGGTACCTTGGGTCATATAGGGATCATACAACACACATACTTTATGGAGGATTTTCTCTCCAGGGGGATCTAATCGACTTTTTTGTGAAGGCTACAAGGGTCCTTATAACTATTTTTTATAACTACACTCTATTTTTGCGGAGTCTCAAGCCTCTATTGGGCAAGGCATACTTACTTTAGTTTGGTAGATTCCTTTCAGCCTTCATATCCTATTTGTGTGCATTGGCCCTTAGCTTTATTTAGGAGTACGCTCTTTGATTATTAGTTGGCCTTAGGATTTTTTATTGCGTCGTGATTTTTGACTGCTATGATTGGTGGAGCCCTTGTGACTCCCTGAGTTAGCACTACCCAGTCCATGGTCTCTACTTAGTCCATGGGGACGAATCCTTTTGTATTTCCTAGTGGTATGTTGAATCATAGTACTCAGTCAATACCTTCGGCCACTAATCCTTTCTCTTTTGGTATGACAGACATGACTTCACACTTGTCATCCTTTGTTTCGTCATCTCACATGAGTCCTAGTTTTGGTTCTGGGGGCACAACATCTCCGTATACTCTTTTTTCATTTGGTGAGGGTCATATCCCTCAAGTGAATCCCATGGTAGGAGTTGGACCCCTTCTTCCTCTGGACCCAATCCTCACTACACATTTCCAGGATGGAGTGCTCAAATAGGTGGTCCTTCTAATTCTCACATCATGTCCATCTATCCTTCTTCCGCTATGTCGGTTCCCACAAATGCTTTCTCATGGAGAACCTCCCTATAGCCTCTAGTGTTTCATTCAGGAGGAGTTAGTTTCATAGTATGGGAAACCCCTTGCATAGAGTTCCTTCATCCGAGGGTGACATATATCTTCACATGAGTAACCCATGTCACATCGCTTTCTCCTCGCAAGTAGATTCCTCGATGATGATGCCCTTACAAAATTTTATGAACTAGTTGGGAGGAGGATACTATTCTACCAAGAAGGTCCATGGTGTATACCAAAACCCTATTTGTCCTGCGATCTCTCAAAACTAATCTTTCCTGGGACCATTGTCTCATATGTTGCAACCATCTGTTGCAAGTCATGCTAGAAGTACAAGTCCAGTCACTGCGAGTCATACTAGCATTAAGTCACCAACCTTTGCAAGTCATCTTGGGGACCTGAAACCAACCTCTGCTAGTCATGTTAGAGACCTATCACCAACATATGCAATTCATGTTGGGGACAAGCAACCATCTATTGCATGTCATGTTGGGGGCACAACTCTAGTCACTCTTAGTCACATTGGACAAACATCACCAACCTATGCAAGTCATGTTGGAGGTAATCTACTAGCCTCTGCAAGTCATGCTGGGAGCATGTCACTAGCCACTACAATTCATGCTATGGGAATTGATACAATTGAGAAGCCTAGAAGTATAATACGTAAGCCCAATTTCCTTTGTAGACTTTTCAAAGGAGATCACTTAACTACTTTGTGTTGTTCTATTGTAGTGGTACGAGAAGTGCGGTCCTGTTCTAGTGGCCCTTTGGGTTCTGAGTCATATTTGGTTTCCTAACATTCTAATCCTTCTTTGGTTGATACAGTGGTTGTGCCGATGCAATCTTCGGTTGACACCCCTTTTGTTTTGGGGAGTGATGCGTATCTTGACCATGTTTTCTCGCATCCTGTTCAACCATCGGTCATGTTGATGCAATCTCGGCCGACACCACTCCTTTGTTGGGGAGTGATGCATCTATTGACCATGTTTTATTGCATCTTGTTCAACCAACAATCGTGCTGATGCAATATTTGACCAACACCACTCCTTTTTTTGGGATTGATGTGTCTCTTCACCATGTTGTCTCACATCCTATTCAACCAATGGTTGAAGAATTGGTTGTTCCGATGCAATCTTCAGTCGATCTCACTCTTCTCTTGGAGAGTGACAAGTCTAAGGAAGTGACATTGGCGATGAAATATTCGGCCAATCCCACTCTTATTTTGGGAGGTGATATGTCTTTCGACCATGTCCTTAGCATTTCTAGTTTTGTACCTTCTGAACAAGGGAGAATTCCACTCTCTCCGAGCACCCTCCGTCCAAGTCCTAGGATGGTTTCCTTTGATTGGAATGATCTTGTAGAGCCTCGCCTTCCTTATTTTACACCCTTCCAGATAATGGGTGTTTGTCGATGTATTGTAGATGAAGGATCCTCTACAAGTATTATATCCTCCTTGGATTGGAAAGATTTGGGCTCTTCTAAGCTTGTGTTAGGCACCAGTGAGTTGCAGGATTTCGACAGAAGACCTGCATGGGAGACCTGGCCTCCCCCATGATATGATGCTTATAACAACATCTTAGAGTCTCAGTTAAGCTCTTTTTAGACTCCAAAAAATGAAAATATTACCGAGTGAACTTGCCTCTTTCACATTCGTCAAATGGTTTTGAAAGGACATGTATTTAGTATAATTTTAGCCCTTTTTCCAGACCAAACAAAGTACTTATGAAAAATTAATACTCTAGTCACCATTGGCCAAAAGAATTCTCCTGGGTATTATTTTATACTTTTCCAGGCCTAGGGGACTAACATCTATGAAAAAGGACACTTCTTGAGTTAATTTGTAATTTCTTTCCATTATCCTGCTTGCATTGTTGAGCCTATTGTCGGATCCCTCTTTCTCATTATAAGCATCTTTCCTCAACAATTATCATCACTAGCTAAGCAGTTCCTTTCATATATCATTTGCATCTTGACACCCTTTACCCATAGAGGAAACATCCCCCTGAGTGTTCATGCCCCACATGAATTCCCTTGCATCGAGCATAGGTATGTTCCACTTATTGGAACTAGTTTCTTACTCATGACACTCATTTCCTCTCCTAAATAATAACACTTATTTTACTATGAAAAAAAAAAAAAAAAAAAACGAGTGATAAAGGAATATTATCTCCTATCGGAAACAATTGTGTCTCCTTTGAACATAGCACAAAATCTTGATTCCATTTCATCCAATTTTTGGTTTTAGCATGATATTAGGAAGCTGAGCTCGTTACTTAGATTCTACTCCTCCAACTAGTTATTCTTCCAGTCCCTATGGAGAGTTTTTTTATGCCGCCTATGTCGCAAAATTTTGTCAATGATCGGTGTCAATTCTTTGTTGCCTGAGTTATCCATCTATCTCATGCTCTTGTTGAAATGAAGTATAATCATGTGTCGACCATTTCTCAAAAACCTTGACTTTTCATGTCAGCCATACCCTCAATGTATCTCAGAATCACATGAATTTTTTGTCCTACCTTGCACCCTGGGCCTACTTTCATCATTGGTAGGTAACCTTGAACCCAATAGATGACATCTCTTCATTGGTCATTGATTGGAGGGATTCCCTTGTGTTTGAAGACAAGAAATATATTCACACATTGGGATTCATGCAGTGTCTTGTATTCCATTATACCTATTGGTGGTTTCCTCGCCTTTGTTGGATTTTTTTCTCATTGGCTACTATTCATAGGGTCTCTTCATGTACTACTTGCATCTAGTGCATGCGAGATATTCACATTGTCATTGGTTCATGAACATCCTATTCATCTGAGCTCCTCCTAATTATCAAGCGATTTCTTTGTACCTCATGCTGGATGATGAGAGATGCCTTAATTCTCTCCTTTAAATGGGTATCCTTCCACTGAATTCAACTCATCTATTCTAGAATCAAGATCTATAGTCCTATGAGTACCTAGAGGCTTGTAGTAATCAGTAGCATGTTCTCCCACCATCGACAGTTGGGAATACATCAATGTCTCTTAATCAATGGATTCTTCAAGTGTTAAAACTCCACACCCTTATTCACTCTTTTTGAATGAACTTGGTACCTTGACACCTACTTTCATTATCGGTGGGTTGTCTCGCATTTTTAATGTTATACCTTAATGACCAGTAATTAAACAAAATTTCATTGTGTTTGAATTCGACTCCTCTATTCACATAATGTAGACTTGCACCTTCAGAGGATAGTGTAGAAGACCTCCAGTTTATAGCAGCAACATCCCATATCTTCTTCTATCTTTCATCGAACCAATACCTATATGAATTTAGTGATCATGGAAGATCAGACTGTACTGCATTATATACAGATATCTTCGGTTGATTTTTAGACTAGACTCCACTGTGTCTTGTTCATGACTATGAAAGACTATGGTATATGTCCACTTTGTGTTACCTATTCATGGCCATGAACAACTATTTGATATATATCCACGTGGATCTGCAGTGTAATTCAGATTGATGGCCATGTGTACAAATTCATCATGAATTGTAATATTCTCATGAGTAACTAGTACTTCCTATTGAGTCTTCATTGCTCCACTTCTGGGAATTATAATGTATTTCAACCATCGCAGATACTCCTCTGACCTCACACATTAGGGGGCATCTGTTATAACATATTTTTTCACAATACATCCGTCCTTATTTGATGGCCTTCTATTTCCCTCTGCAGACTTCATTTCCCCTTTTTGTTCACTCTAGAGCTAAAAATACGTATTTTTGTACTTGTATGCGACCTAGAAGTTATACATCTCATGTATATACGCGAGGTACTCCACTACATCCCATGTACATCAGGTTTGGTGCTCAAAAAATAAAAAAATGCGTCAGGTTTCCATGCCATGTCACGAGATCTTTGATCCTTGACCTTCCATATACTGGAAACACTCTGAATCGACCCTTCAATTCCATTTGGAGGCTATAAATTGATCCATATACAATCCTTGAAGGAAGGAATTCATCTTCGAGAGCAAAGACACTCTAAATAAATTTCACCTCAATTGACTCTGCATCCATTTATTCTTGAAAGTCTAAACTTCTTGTGTTCATCCCCCAAGCTCTTCCTATAGCGTGATGGAGAACTTCATTGACTCCTACTTGTGAGCTTTCATTTGTGGAGGATTGAAGTGGTGGAGGCCCATATGGAGGGACTTAGTTTCTCGGTTCTGATATGTGTCGTTACAGAAGTTTTTCACCTATGTACTTATGTTGATTACATTAATAGAAATACTCTTTTCTCGTCCAATTGATATCTTGCAATTATTTTTATTATTTTCCATGGGAGTATTTGTTATCTATGTTAATGGATTATGATAATTTATATGCTAACATTATATATCATTTCCACATACTTCTGTATCTTGGTTATTGAGGAGAAGTTGCAGGTATAAATCTTTTGGTCACGTGCTCAACAATGGTCTTCTTCGGACGTTCATATGAGGTAGGTTTCTAGACTTCTCTTGTTAGAATTTAATTTATATAGCATACTTGATATTAGAGTTGATTTCTGTGTGTCATTCCATCTTTTGTGGTTTTCCTCTATCCATAGAGAGATTTTCCTCGTAACACCCCTAGCCTGGGGGGGTAACATCTAGCTCCTACATGGAGACATGTGCTCGTCATAGAGTACATGAGAACCTCAACATCTCTTGGTAATAATTGTGCCTACACATACTCAAGAAAAATATTAGAGCATTAAGGGGTGGCATTTTCACCCTTTATTCATATAATCAAAACTTCAAAATTCCAAAATTGACAATTATTCCCTAAAAATAAAATTTTGATTTTTTCAAAAACTTCTAACTAACATGTAATATGACTCAAAAAAATCACAACAACTATGCAGAAATGAAACAAAACAATATGTAAATAAAATTAATGCAACTAACCTACGATGAACACACAAATGCAATGCATAAAAGTAAATGACCTGCCTACTTACCCAGGGCCTGAGGCCCATAAAGATCAAGTGCTTAGTGATAATATGTGAAATCGTACAACTAGTGCAACCACTTGCTCAACATGTCATCAAGTTATCTCCCCTTGTGCTTAATCATGTAATACAACAAAGATAATTTAAGCACAAAATAATTATGAGCATAAATAATCATGTAACCAATCATAGAAAGAAACTCATGGAGGTGGGTGGGAGGGAGAAAATACTAATGGAAAGAATAACCACAAGCTTGATTGATGTAGGAGCATTGTCAACATCATCAGCGAGCACACGTGGTAGGAAAGATCAATGCTCAGGAATAATTTCAGAATCTCAAACGCTGGGAGTTACTGTGAATCCTTTGGGGAGCTGATGAAGAACAAAAGAAGATCAAGCACTTGGAGGTGAAATGATCATGAGCGATCAGGGAGTTTCACTCAGAGTCTTGAATGTAACTGAACTTAGGTAGCAATCAGGTTTTTGTTTTGAGTAGACGAGTAGTTAGGGGGAACCCTAAGGACCCTCTGAGATAAATAGAGGTTTTTCACACCCAAATAAGGTTGTTGTGAGTTAGTATGAGTTTTTGAGTTTTATTTGTTGTTTGAGAATAGTTGTAGCCATTTTTATTTTCTGAATGAATATAATCGAGGAAAATTGATCCAAATGAGTGATGTTGTTACTATTTGTGATTCTCTGTTATTTTGTTTCCATAAATAAATGAATTTCATTATGAATGGATGAACTGTGAATGCTAGTATGAGTTTCAATTGTTTCTCTTCTGTTATGTGAGTGCAAGGTGTGCACATAGAACACAAGGAGAGCATGATGGGATCTGTTTCAATTATGAAGCTTAGAAGAGATAGCACAAGACTTTCCCTTTGCAAGGAGTGCAAAGCGACTGCTACAAGGCATGCACAGTCATCTGCAAGAACCAAGTCTTGCGTAGGAATCTATTGCAAGGAGTTCACATATTTGGAATTCGACTAAGTGTCAAAGAGACTCCATAAGAGACCCCCAAAGTCGTGAAACACGAAATCCCAGCATGATCATAGTCGTTGATCAAAGAGAATATCTAGACCGTTGATCTAGCACCATCACGGTTTCTGCTATGGGGAGAATGGAGGTAGGGAGACCCCCAAAGTCACGAAATGAAA
>JASDQU010735836.1:307664-322628 GCA_032191745.1 Picea mariana | reverse complement strand
AATTATCCACGACTTCAACTTAAGGCCACAAGCATACAACCTCCTCTCAATTATCCATGACTTCAACTTAAGGCCACAAGCAGGGAAGAGGGAATGTAACTGCAGTACCACCTATCATGAGAAAATACACAATTCTCAAGCACAACAACAGCTAGAATATGTTATATGAACTGCTGCCCCAACCATCTCTTCGTGTGGGTTCCTGACCAGCAGCATCACAACAATTAGCCTACCATGATATGCAAAAGCATTGATTTAGAAGCTCCATAGAATTAGGTTTCTCATTCTGGATATATCCCATTCCATATAAATTCAAATCAGGAACTGGCAACTGAAGAAAAGCCACCATATATATAATTGTGAAAGTATTAAACTCACAAATCAAGGATAACTTTCCCTCTCTCACATCCTGAAGCAGAATTCTTCAGTTGCATTCATAGAGAAATATGAACTTTATATGGTGCAAGACAGAACACAAAAATAACAGCCTCAATGCACATCATAAAGAGGAATACATCAACACTCTAGGGAGAAAGGTTAGAACTAAACTCCCAGTGAAAAGTCATGCCTATGAGGTTTTGGTTTTGAAATAGYACAGGAGAGCAAAAAAGTTGCCAAAATTCATCAAAGAATACAAAGACTCTTCAAAATTTTAGTTTATTACATTAATGAACTAGTACCGTGCTTTTGAAAAATGTTCTTACGCATCCGTACATGACAAAAACTAGGAAAGACAAGTTCATTCAAGGGGAGAATACAAAGCSAAACTATTATTAACAAGTAAATCKTATTCRGTATATGCACTTATTAATGCAGGATGATCTGGGAAACCTTTCAGCACACTAATGAACAGGAGAGCAAAATATTTGAGAATTTGCATTTCAGTTGTTAAATATGCAACCAATTTAACAACTACAAATCAAAGGAAAACACTAAAAGGATGCCAATTCACCTCCATCTACCACACCAATGTTATGCTTGACTGCTCTAACCTGGTTTAGCAGATGCTTCTTATTTTTTATTAACCAGTGGCTGATTCAATTACAACTCTTCTGTCATACCTGTAGTAAATATCAACTATCTATTACTAAATTGGTATCTTTCATGATGCAATAGATAGCCAAAGAGAAACCTCCTTACCATATATAATAGCCCAAGGAGTTTGAGCAGAAAATAGGAAAACATAATCCACAAGTTCCATTAACATACAACAAACTCATGCACCAAATATTTCCACTGGGACGGCCCCCTACTTCAGTCCCCCAGACAGTGCCAAAAGCCAAGCCAAGCCATGCCATCTTATCAGTCTGACTGTGATCCCACTCATGAGATTGTGAATCATCTCAATACTAGGCTTGTTTGTAAAACAGTAAGGGAAACCAGCTAATGAAAAACACACCCTCCAGGACCAAACTGTTCACAACATACTATCAGTTCGTGCAGACAACCTTCTAAAGAAATTTATGTGAACAGAAGGAAGTGAGCGACGAAACTTCGGATGACGCATTTGATACAGTCCTGCAAGCACTACTATTACTTGGACAGGGGTAACATATAGAACTATGGCAGCCAGCAAACAAAAACTGACAAAAATTGTAGTGGCACGGGGATCTCTCCAGCTTAAGAGGCTTTGCAGTCTCTCTCCTTGTGTGGCCATGTCTCCGACAACGGTCTGGATCCGCCCAGCAACACTCCTCAAGCGATCATATCGCATCCTGACAATGTCAACACCTTTTGAAGTAGGAAATGTATCGAATTCTTCATCAAGTTCGTCAGGATGCACTGCCTCGGCATGAGAGAGGCGAGTATCCATATGTGGTGGATGCCGAGGTCGGAAACGGAAATTCCATATGCCAATCAAGAACATATAGAGAAAGACAGTCGGCAGTATCAGCTCAGGATACCAAACCAGTATGAGGAAGAGAACGTGGACTAGTACGGTAGTGATAGGATTCCTCCAATTGCAAACCTCATTAAACCACTTACCAACAGCTATCAGCGGTGACAGAATAGACATGATGCGGAAAAAGTTAGCCTTACTGCGGCGCATGCTCCACATATGAGAATCCACATCTACCATATAATCTACTACATCCCTTTTCAAAGGAGGCTCAGCCCGGCTGAGTCGAAGTGCTACTATATTGATGGCTTGGTACCGGAGAGTCTCGAGCTGAGCCACAGAGAGAGGATGTAAGTAATGCATCTTAGGCAACAAGGGCCTTGAATAAGTGTACATCATGTTTAACAGTGATGAACATGAGAAACGGATAGCCAACTGAAGTTCGCCCATCTTTTTAACTCCTGAAGCCTGTAGCACCAGCAGAGGATATGAATGGGTGTACACCCTATCTGTCTCTAGAGTGGAGAGACGAATACGTACCTTGCCAATTTTGGCATCCCTAGCTCCTGCTGTTTTATCACCATTTCCTCCTTCAAGATGATTATTATCAAAAACCCCAACAGTGATGACAGTGCAAGTGTCAAAAACTTCCCAGGTGTACTGCTCATTCCACCTTGGATTGAAGCTATCTATAACTGTCCTTGTTCTAACCCATTTCTGTCCATATTTGGCAACACAGTAAGCATCAGTAGTTCCTCTGCCATCTGTAGCCTTCATAGGAAGCAAGCCCTGGGCACTCAGGATACCGACTTCAAGGACGCCAATGGAAGGCTTCCACAATTGTTTGGCAGTGGGCCTCAGATCGCTGCTGTAATGTGTAGATTCATCAAGGACATGATACCCACCATCAAGACAGATTCTTAGATGAATCCTGCTTGCAAACTTAGTTTCTTTCTTCTCTCCATCAACCACAGAATGCTTTTCAAGGTTGTACCACTTGGTGGGAACAGCTTTATGATCCAAACGTCTTGCTACTGATGACAAAGGAATTATAGTCTTCCCCATCACTTCATCTTTGTTTGGTCCTTGTCGATCCTCTACTGTGAGAATCAAGTGCTCGTCAAAGGGTTCTGCTGCCACGAAAACCAAATCCTCATTCCAAAGGGGATTTATGCCCCGGTTCTGGGCAACTCTTGTTTTTGACATTTGGCTTCCCAACTGTACTTTCACAGAGACCTCAGGAAACCTTCCTTTATCACTCGGCAGCAAATCCTGAGCCTCAATCACATTGACTCTAACGTACCAGAGTTTGGGAGAAAGGTACACCTTGGATCGAAGGCTAGCAACTCGATCAGTATGTACTGCAGCAGCATCAGAGTGCCATGCTTCCGGAAAGGCTTCATCTGCTTGAGTTCCCATCCACACTGCAAGCATAAGCTCACCTTTCACCTTTGAGCCTACGACCTTGCCTTCCAACCTATACCACTGAGGTGCCAATGGACTGTCAGGAGGCACTCTTGTGGGGATCTCATGGATATCAAACATCACATGTCCAATGAAGTCATCCTTGATTAAATCCTTATCCTTAACCACAACATCCAGAAACGATGCCTGGGTTCTCTCCTTGGAAAATGCAAATACTTGATTCCATTCCGGATTTGTTTCCTTCTCAAAGTGTTTCGTGGTTCCCCTGTAGTTTCCAAGTTTCACCTCAACATAAGGATCACAGCTCCCAGTGATGTCCATTGTTGGCAGGTCTCTAGCTTTTACAACACGAACATATAAGTATTGCATCTGTTCAACCAAATCATAAGTGCTAGTCAGCTTGTCTCTATGCAACCCGATAGCACCTAATTGAGGATTGGTCTCCTTCAAACTGTAATCTACTGGCTGAGAAGATGTATTATGCATATGCACTACTTTTACTTCAGGCTTTTTCTCCTCCACAGCTTTAGCACTCTGCTGTGTAGTCTGCTGTAGGTGTCGATACTGCACTGTTTCCGTCTCCAGTGGAGATGATCTCTGCTTGTTTTCCTTTTCCTCTTTAAAAGGATTCCCTCCGAGTCCATTCTCTTCCACGTAGTAAACCTTCAAGGCAACATCTCCCTTGATGTGCGAGAAAATGCCCCTCTTTTCCAGTGGAAAATGTTGCACAACTGCTTCTTCCTCTCTAACAATGCTACTTCCGTAAATCCTGACTCTTCCCATGAAGTTCTTGGTGTGAGCTGATTTATTCTCATGGTATACATTTACATCTATTGTGTCATAGGAAAAATTAGAAGGATCTGGGACAGTGAATGAGAACTTTTCATTCCAGACTGGACTCAGATCCTTGTCTTTAGTAACAGTGCGAAACCTCTGGTGGGAAAATTCAACCTCAATATAAGCACTTGATGAACCCTGCCTATCCTTAGGCATCAAATTGTGGGCACTAATAACCTCCACTACTAGCTTGAGCTTACTCATTGTGCTCTTTGTTGATCTCTCAAAAACACAGCAGTAAGGCGAACCCCCTTCCTCTTGGAGGGCACGATCAAGTAATAAGCCTCGTTCAAAGCCTCCTTACGAAATTGAAATAAATTTTCCTTTGCAGCCCAAATTGATAAGTTTGACTTAATAAACCAAAATATCAAAGTGCTTCTATCTGAGGAGATCTGTTTATAAGATATATCTGCCTTGATAAGTCCCAGATTCCTGACTGATCTGGTTTACTTCATAGCCAAATGCAAAAATTAGCACCAGCACTATCCTTACCGGACTCAAAGCTCCATTAGCCTTGTAAACTCATAAACCTGTAAATTAGTGGCAGATTTGGGATGTCAGCAAGTAAATCAAGACTTCCATGATATACATAACTCAGTTTTTATACTTCTGCTCTAAAACAAAACTGAAACTCTTTGCTTAAGAACGCGAAAAATCAACTTTCTAGACATTATTGAACTCGATAAATCCCCTTTACTTCAATCATTTGCCCAAACAACAGAATAAAGCAGAGTAGTTTAGCACAATCTTAAAATCCAACAAGAGGACGCCATAGAAGGATAGGGTACCAACACCTTATTATAAAACACATATTTAGATTGCATACACCCAGTGTTTTACACAGTGACAATAACAGTTTTCTGATTTGTAGGAAAGCAAATAACCATTACTGGTCAAATCCCATGTTGATCATATTCAAGTGCATATTAGAGGCATATGGATCAGTTGCAACAATTCCAGGGCCGTTAAGCTAACAGCAAGAAGTGAACTCCATGGTCACTTCCTACATAGTTATGTGAAATAGAGCTGAGATTATCTCAGTGAACATCAATAGTTTTGGATCATATAACAAGTTGAGAAAACCACCAGCAAAAACAGAACCAACCTCCACTATTTAACAAGTTGAGAAAACCACTCATAAGAAATTCAAAGAAAAGAAACAGGAAATATAACCTCTGCCTACAGCAGATCTCCGCTATTACAGAACGAACAAGAAATCTTGCACCGGCCAAAAAGTCAATTTCAGAAACAAATCATTAAGACTGGCCGCCACCCACAGATCTATGCATTCTCTTCCTTTTGTCAAATGATATAATCTCAACAACAATAAATCTGCATAAAAAGTTGTAAATATGAGGATTTGAGACCAAGCTCTCTGCAACAAACCTGGAAGAGGGGAAACCCAATTGACCCTTCGCAATTTTCTGCCTCTGAAACAAGTCACCAATATGCAAAACTTAGGACGTAAGTAAGCCTTTTGAACTCTCCATAAAACAACAAGTAAACTTAATCTGCATATTCAGCAGAGACTTCAGGGAAACATCCTATGTCAATGCATACGAAGAACACCGACACGCCAAAGAGTCATGGAAAAGGATGTGAAAAAACCGCAAGTTCCTGGCCTTCCCAAATGAAACAGTAGCACCATGAACGAATGAATGGGCAGTGTATTTAAAAATAACATTAAATGGTACATTGACTCACGGCAGCAGGGACGAAGAAACCACGGTGTGAAGTTAAAGTACGCCACGTTTCTTAACCTCCGTAATTAAGTCCGACCTGTCCCCACAGGTTATCCGTAACATTAAATGACGTGTCTCTTCACGTGGCTGATTTGCACTGTGGGTTCAATTTGAATTTTATTATATTTTAAAATATTTTTTACCTTTCTCTGACCATGGCCGGCGGTTGCGGCGGAGGTACTTCGTTCTCTAGTGTTTTTTAATAATATACCCACGTGATGGTATCCTATGGTATGGGCGTGATTTATACGTTTGATTTTATAACTAATTTATTTCACATTGACCAAAGTTTATATTCCAAGATTGCTCTATTATGGGGATGGTGGGGGTATTCCCAGGTAACGTAATCCAATCCACCCTCCCAGTTCCAACTTCCCAATTATTGTGAGAATTTACTTCAAACTTCCTATGGGCGAGAGCCATCATGGGTGAGGATAGTGACCCATACACGTTTGAGTTGATGTTGCCCATCCTTGTTTTATTTTTTGGATTTATTTTGGTCGCATTTTTATTTGTTTATTTAAATGGTTTTGGCTTTGCTGTTGCCCATCCTTGTTTTATTTTTTGATTTATTTTAAATATTATATTCATTAATAAAGTAATGTTATGTACGATAAATGTGTCCTAGATTGTGAATACGTAGTTTCATTTAATATAGATTGTATATATATTTAGTTTTAAAATAGTTGTTGATTGAGTGTAATTTTAATAGTTGTGAAGAAAAGTCGTTACTTTCTCTTTTTCTCTCATATTCAAATCTCAATTTGTAACATGTCTATTATCATTATAAATTTTAAGTTAATGTTTATTGTTTACAAACGAGTGTTTAACTAACTTAGCAAAGAGTATTAATGAATCAATTGTTGATGAACTATATATAATACAGTTTGAGTGGGTCTAAGACAAACAAGTTCCAGTTCACCTAATGCTTCTTAGTTCTATGGATCTAAGGAACCATTATAATTATGATAAGATATGTATAATGGTCATTTAATGTAATGTGAACTAGGTCCATTAGGTAGTTAGCATTTAATTAATGCAATATGGTCTAGTCATTAATGTAGGGACCACTGGTGATTAGGATTTGGGGTAGATAGAAACTATTTAGAAATATAGAGAGTTATGTAATATTTTGCCAAGAATTAATTTTTTGGGGGATTAGGGGGATTGATCACAAACCTAGATTAGGTCTAGGATCAAATCAACTAGCTATCACTATACCCCTTAGGATATATGCAACAACCCGCAATTCACATATTTCAAAAACTCGTGACTTAGCCTAGGTTGAAACTTCCCTACCTTGATACTATTGAGGCCCCTACCTTTTCAACAAAGTCACTTTAGACCAACATGTCACTACAGGGTTTGAACCCAAGTGGTGGGGTTAACAAACAATCTTCCCCACCAATCAAGTTATGACCCAATGGCCTTTTATCAAGAATTATCATTGTATTGGAACTTTACTCATTTGGAAGTTGCCCCTTCAAATAGGCATGTGAGCATTACTCTCCTTTTAGAACACCAATACAAAGTTTAGTGCTCTTTTAAGGTCTTGCAGAGTTTGGAAAATATCTCCCACACAGTTCAGTTTCGTCCTGGCTCAGAAAAACAAGCTCCAATTCACCTAATGCTTCTCAGTTCTGGAAATTGCTTATGAAATCCTTACATATTATCTAACATTGGCTTTGTTGAAAACTAGGGTCAGGCCACTCTGTTCACTTGGGATGAGACGCATTATTGGGGTTGGGGTCCTCTGCTTACCTGTCCCAGGAGCTCCTTGTTGTATTAAACCAATAGAATATATTTGTCCTCTTCCAAGCCAAGGGAACTACAGTCTGGGGGACCGTCTTTACTCAGTGGAAGGATTGCACAGACCTCAGTCTATAGGGGAATATGGAAGCGGAATGGCATCAATATTGCATGGCACTTCATGGAGTGGGGATTCAACTACAGGACCAGGCTGATGAGCTACTTTGAAATGGGGGAGATAGATATGGGAAAATTACTATAAAAAATATATATGAGGCATTAGCATCAAATATATGGCATCAAAAGTGCACTAGTTGGAAGAAGAATTTTTGGCACTGGAATATCCCACAAAAAATCAAACTCTTCACTTGGCTAGCAACAACAAACAAAATATTGACCTGGGACAACCTACAACATCATGGATGGGAAGGACCGAATATCTGTCACTTGTGTTGGTTGGACTCTGAATCTGTAACACATCTTTTTGTTAACTGTACATTTACTCAACAGGGTTGGAGCATAATCATAACAACTTTGAAGCTTAGGACTTCTTGAGTGGGACCCTCCCTAAGCATTTGTTTGGAGGACTGGGCAAAGGAGGAGTCTTTGTATCCACATCTCTCATCCCTGGTCAATTGGCATATCTAGTTGGAGCGCAACAATACTATCTTTGAAAAACATAATCCTTTTAACCATACAATTTATTACAAGATTATGGGTGGAATGGAGTGTGCCAAGACACAAAAAGAACCAATACAAAGATTTTTACAGCCTACTTTACAACAGGGCAGGACAACTTCCTGGTTTGACGGAGCAGCACAAAAATTTGGTCAACAATGTGGAGCTGGATGTCTGATCAGGACTGTCGATCACACAATTTTTAAGTGGACCTACAACTGCGGAGCTGGCACAAATACTAAATTTGAACTTCTTGGCATCTGGGAAACACTCACCCTGACTACTAGACTTCACATTTTGGATTTGCAAGTCTTGGGAGACTCCAAAATTATTATAGATTGGCTAAATAATAAAGGCAAACTACAAGTCTTAGCTCTGGAATGTTGGAAAGACATAATTATTGAGCTCATGAAGGGGTATACTCAAATCAACTTAACACACATTTACCGAGAATTAAACATGGAGGCTAATCTACTTTCCAAGCGTGCTCTACAGGAGCAGGAGGGGAAAATAATATACCATCAGTGGAAAGATGGCCAAGTGGGACCGACACTGTTTTTAAATCTTTTTTAGAGGCAATCAGAGATGCTACAGTAACTTGTTTTGTTTATATTTTGAACTTGCTCAAGGACATAATACAATCTTTAGTTTCATGTCTAACACTCTTGTAAAATCACTTAGAGTCGGAAAGAAGGGAATTCGAAGCTTCAAATCTGAGTTGTTTGAGTACACATCTAGATAGTCTATTTTGTAAATTTTGGAATGGTGATATAGCTTCCATTGTTGAGAAGCAGTCATGTAATTTTGGTAATACCATACATTATATAAATATAATGAGCAATTTTCTTGTGGAAAAAAAAGTTTTACTTAATTTTTGTAATTTAAATCATCTTAAACACACAAAAAATATAACAAGATACTTTAAGAACATGAAAACAAAAAGTTATATATATATATATATAAACAACATGATTCAAAATAACATTTTACATTCAACCCATCTACTATTTCTCATGAAAATGGACATTGCATATTTGAAGAGGATAACTTTTTAATCTAACGACTAAGGTTTCAAATTTTCAAATTGTAAAAAAGAGATTTTTGATGTTCACATCAACATATAGAAAATTTAGCAAAATCCTTAAAAATTTTAAGTGTATTTATAACTTTTTTTTCCAACATAAAATTACTCATTATATTATATATAATTGTGTATACATGGCAAAAATTTTAGCCAAATAATATCAACCACAACTGTTATGGTAACCAATAGCAAAAATCAAGTGCACATGTAACTTTTTTTTTCCAACAAAAAAAATTCTCAATTATATTTAAATATGATTTGCTTCACATAGCAAGGTTACAAAATCCCCTTCCTTCCAATAGATATCATGTATCTAGCTGTGATCTATACCCCTTTATATAAAGTAGGTGATCAAAGCCATAACATTGTTCGTGAGATATACAAGGAAATTTGAATAAAAAGTGGAGTGAGAAATATAGTCCAAAAAATAGTACGGTTAGACTCTTTACTCTATCTATTTCCAATAAGCAAAAGTGCAAATACTAATATAGATATTGCACATGTAACTTTTTTTTTACGAGTAGAAAATTTCTCAATATATTAAAATATATGTCATTTTACATCTATCTCTAGAGGCACTTCTAAGAGAAAAGTCTTTAATAGCAGACCTTCGAGTGCTTTAATATCAAACATTACTTCTTACAAAGCTTTGTTAGGATCGAAAAGATGCATATAAAAGCTAGAGTGAGGGGCCCCCGAGGCCTACAAAATAGCAAAACTATCAAAATATGGCTTTTAAAACCTTTATAAAAAGAGATGCAAAAAGTGAGTGGGTCCCTCGTGACCATCGATCCATTTGTTGAATTGGATCTTTCCCTCTGGAATTTGAAGCGCTTTTTTTGACAAGGTGTCTGCCTCCCCATTTTCCTCCCTGTAGATGTGAGCAAAACTAATACTGTTGAAAGAAGTTTTTAATGCCTGAATCCGATCCATCCAACCCATTAGTGAGGAGACTTGAAGAGTCCCCCTATTATTCAGCCAATCTATCACGATTTTTTAATCTCCCAGGATTTGTAATTGCATGATGTCCAACCGGGTAGCCAAGATTAAAGATGCCCACACTCCCAAGAGATCTGCCCGAGTGTTGGTGCATGGTCCATCGTTTAGAGTCCACCTATAATTAATATTTCCAGATTGCTTTATAATTCCCCCAGCCCCACTCAAGAGGCCATTTGCTTGGGCCGCTCCATCAAACCAGGCTATATAATCCAAAGTTATAGCAAGTGTCTTTTTAAATATGGGAATCTTCCTTTTTTGTGGTCTCCTTCCAATAGAGTTTTCCAAAAAACCCGAAAGTTTAATGACAACCCCCCTGTAAAGATGGAGTGCGAGAATCAAATATGCACAAATTTTGTTCCAGCTAGATAAACCAACAGACCAACGAGGGAAGTAAATTAAAGTTTTCTCCTATTTTGACCAAGTGTTGAAACAACTGGAAATAGAGCTACCACTTCATGAAGTGTTTAGACTAAAAGTTGTAGTAATAAACTGCCAAAGATTTTAAGCAAAAGAGCAATGAACAAGCAGTTGTAACCTCGTCTCAGCATCCCTTGAACATAAGGGGCAGATGCTAGGTCCAATCCAGCCTCTTTTCTAGAGGTTTTCCCAAGTTAAAATTTTATTTTCAACTACCAACGACATGAACAATTTAATTTTGTAAGGTAGGTCCCACGACCACAAATGTTTCCACCACCCTACAATCTGGTGTGGCCAGAATTTCTTTGCCAAAGCATTATATACATTTTTATCAGTGAGCAGACCCGACTGGTCTCCACCAGTCCAAAGAAGAATGTCATTTATAGGCTAGAGATGTATACCAAAAGAAAGTAGAGCCTTACGAAACATGGACCACTCTAAAGCCAAGTTTCCATAAAGTCCCAAATCTAAATTGTTTTTCCATTAATTTGTAATGAAGCCCAATGAAAATAGAACTCTGACTTGATAAAGGTAGCAGATATCATTATGCTTTAAGGCTACTAGTAGTTCCTAGGATAGTAACGAGGAATCACCAATACCCAGGATCTTGTCCATTCTAATCAAAACTGAGTGCCCATTTCCCAGATTCCAACTTAACCAATGTGTGATGAGTAGAAGCAATTTCAGCAAAATCTTCCAAGATCTGAGAAGCCAGAAGTAACTTGACAAAATAAAATGTTGAAATCTTTATTTTACCCACTTGTTAACGAGAGCCATCTCTTATAAAAGCAGGCTTATTTTTCCCACATTTCTAGGTCACAACATGTGTATGATACTTTATTTGGTTTTCTTATTGATAATTAGGTAACTTGACAAAGTAAAATGTTGAACTCTTTATTTTACCCACTTGTTAACGAGAGCCATCTCTTATTAAAGAAGGCTTATTTTTCCCACATTTCTAGGTCACAACATGTGTATGATACTTTATTTGGTTTTCTTATTGATAATTGTGATCAATATGACAAAAACAAGCATGGGCACTGAGTAACCTTAATCTTGGTATTTATCCGTTACTTATTCCTATGGTAAAAAAATGATTACCTTAAAATCCCTTCACACGTAAATGTTTGTATTTACTTTTCGCAGTGAAAAAGTTCAATCTATTAATTATAAAAGTAAAAGTAAAATGAAAATCCCTGGTTCAGTAAATAATTGACTGAATTCAAATTAAGCTAGTCAGGAATGGAGAATATGAAAGGGTTGGAATTAAGTTTGTTAATCATTTTAACTTGGTTTGTAAGTATCTTCAATTGATAATTATAAAATTGAAATTTATAGTTAAAAGATGATTAAATGTACCCATCTCCAATAAATATACACCTTTTGACCTAATAACTTACAATTTTCACATTTTTAAACTTTTTTTTTCTATTAACATTTTCACAATTTCATCTTCTTAACTATTTTTTTTTTTTCATTAACATTAAATAAATTTCAATTTTAATATTAAATGTACTTGTTCATTGCACAATGCAAATGTCTCGGGTTTATTTATAATGTCTTTGAATTCATTAATGACATTAACAATGTTAGTTTCAACTGATACTTATATGTTTTAGGTTGAAATTGACTCATTAAATTTTAATAATGACATTAACAATGTTAGTTTCAACCCATACTTACAAGTTTTAGGTTGAAATCGATTCATTAAATTTTATTTAAAAAGATGGACAATATTATTCAACTTCTAATGAGAGTTTCTCGACCTTCAAAATTTAAATGTACGAAATCATCATGTCAAATTAAAAAACTAACTAAGTTTCATATAACTTTTTATTTTTATTTAATTTAAATATTAAATAAAAACCTCCAACAACCCTTACATAAAGAGGAACATGCAAAATGTATGCTTCACTTCAAAATTAAGGAAGTCGACCACAAAGTGTTTGGTAGAAATAAAGTTGGTAGGTGCTTCGTTGCTTTCGCATTTTTTAAGAATTACATACCTTCCGGAATAAGCTTTGTCTAATCTTTTTTTTTAATTTTATTATTTATTTAAATACGAAAAGACACACTGCGAGAAGGCGAGGGGGTGTTAGAACAGGATTAATGTGCATTAATATGGGAATGGATGCGTGGACCTCGGTTGGTTTCCAATATGGCGACCAAAGTACAAGATCCCTTTGCATGTCAAATTCCAAGATCACTTTCTATGTAAATTTTATAAAGTAATATCATTTTCTTAAAGACACCTAGATTTTGATAAAAAGGTTAAGGTTTATCTCAATATATTTTTCCAAAGTTAATCTTGTATGTGTATGTGTTTTTTAAATAATATTTGAATGTATTTATTTTTGTATTTTGTAATAGAATGAGAGAGTTGTTCTATATATATATAATTATTATTTATGGTTTTTTTTAGGTAAATCATTTACTATCTCTTTTAAAATTATGTTTTTCAACTTCAAATTTTTTATTAAATAAACAGTGTAAATCTATCTTAACTTAAATCAAATTTCTAAAGGTGTAAACTTTTTCGCAAAATTTGATATATGTCTAAGTATGAAAAATCTTGAGTTAAAGATGCTAATTACACCTCTCCCTCATGTTTAAGTTGATATTGAAATTTTTTACTTAAAGTGAATATAAATTTTTTTTATTTATGACCCACATTGAAATATTATTTTGTTATTAATATTTTTTGAAATGTCATGTGTGAACTCCATATTAAGCTTTGAAGGAATTACACATCTCTGTCATACTAGGAAGTAGAAAACACCTATGGAAATAAGAATTGTTTTATTTGCAATTAATTTATCTCTCTCTATATAAAATTGATATAAATTTATTTGAATGAAACGTGGACATTACAATGACATTACAATATTATATTACAATATTTTATTTATAATCAACATTAAAATATTTTTTGTTATTAATATTTTTTATAAATGTTACATGTCAACTTCATATTGAGCATGGAAAGAATTACACATCACTCTCATATTAAGGTGTAGAAAACCCCTTTTGATACAACAAAACAAACAAGATAACCACCACAAAAATAATGCATCATCCAACTCCTAAATCAATAAAGTGATAACTTATATACTAAAATTTGAGATCCCTTTAAAAACTTTCTCACATAAGATACCCGTTACATCAATAACACTTCCTTAAATAATTGATCAATTTTTTTGTTATATTCTCTTAAATATAATTAAAATAAATATCTTCAAAAATGTTTTTTTACCTCCAAAACTTGAAATGTAATTGGTCCTAGTAGTATATTTTCTCTACACTTATTATTTGTCCAATCAATCAACATCTTGGAATCTCCATACACATATATCTCTTTTAAATCTTTATATGTTGTTGTTTTCAAAAGAATATATAAAACAGAGAACTCAAGGTAATTATTAATTTATTATTTGAAAATATATTTCAATTATATATATATATATATATATATATATATATATATATATATATAAAACTCTTATTCTACTTATATTTTAAATTTTTTGACATAAATTAAAAAATAACTAAATCAATTATTTATCTTCATTTTAATTAATAAAATTATAAATATCATTAAATTTAAATAATATAATATTTCATATAGATATGTTAAACTTAAAGTATATCTTGCACCACACATGAAACAATCTCAAATAAATCTATGTGATGTTATGTCTTGCACCAACATGAAACAATGACTCTTCTATACATGTAGAATATAATTAGGTGTGAAATACATAAATCTATGTGATGTTATGTAGAATATAATTAGGTGTGAAATACATAAATCTATGTGATGTTATGTCTTGCACCAACATGAAACAATGACTTTTCTATACATGTAGAATATCATTAGGTGTGAAATACGAACAAATTCATGCATTATGATATATATCTTAATTTAATATTAATGACAATCATTCATCAAATTTAAATTTTGATTAAACATTATATATATATTTTGATTAAACATTAAACATTATAATTTTGACAATCATTATATATATATATATATATATATATATTCAAAGTTTAATCAAAATTTAAATTTGATGAATGATTGTCATTAATATTAAATTAAGATATTTTAATGTTTTTATTATTATTTATGAGGTTTATTTTTATTTAAATATTTTTTTGTATGTAATGGTTTTTTTTCACAATTTAAGTGG